>VXBJ01005268.1:97380-129576 GCA_013400055.1 Nycticryphes semicollaris
AGTTTCTCATCCAATGCAACAGACAGGCTCGAGATGATCAAGTGCAGCTGGAGAGAAGATGCAGGAAAACCTGTTTTCCAGTTATGTTTTTTTCCTCCTGTACCCTTGTGATGGAGAACTGACAAACAGGACCACGACACTGAACAAACTCAGGAGTGGAGGTGAGGGTGCTGCAGCTACAATAAGTTTTACCCCAGTGCCACAAATCCCAGTAAAGGCATTAAACTTAAGCATTCATTCATACACCACCTAAGCTGACATATGTAATGAGACAAACCACAGGACCAGAAAGGCCCTGAATGATTGCACCAGATCATCCTCAAGGTCTCTTCCAACCTGATATTCTGATTTTATGACTTCATCCTCCAGGGGTACAACTATGTTGTACTTATTAGCCAGTGCAGAAACTGCTTCTCTGTTATTTTTCTCCCTGTTGGTTTTTTCCTGGCATGACTCACAAAGTCTTTTGGAATGGCCAGTGAATCTCCCTGGATTGGGCTGGTCTATCAAGGAGAGGGGATGACTCAAGCATTCAGCTAAAACCTCTTTCATTGCCCTCTGTGGGCCTGGGCTCCCCTCACCGTGTTACAACCTTACACTATAAATCCCAAAGGTTTGTTACTATAAAGTAACAGACACACAAACCACAGGGAACAATCATCCTAATTCTGACTCTGCACTGCTAAGAACAATTACCAGTCTATCAGTTTTTATCAGTGGCCACCATTATCAGAAGAGACAATATTAAGAGCAGGACTACCCTATTTATGTTTTGACTGGTGGGTTCATTTGATTCTCAGCCAATTTTTGTGGCCCAGATATTTGCCCACATATTTATTCTAATGTACTGAGTACCCCAATGTCTACAGGGGGGTAGACACTGCTGTGGAATCACCCAATCCTGCTTATCTTTTTAAGTAGGATAAATGTAGGTCTGTACAGACCAAGAAGGGCAGATAGAGATGCCAGATGCCTAGAGCACATGGAAATGTGCCCATTTCATCCAGTTGTAAACAGGAGCCAAACAATTAAAAATAAATCATCTTCAAGTTTCTGGCTAGCTAACCACTTTCAAGATCACAGTATTCACAGACTCACACCAAAATGCCCCGACAGCAAAAAAAAACCAAACAAAACCAAAAATGGCACCTTGCTAAAAGCTATAAAAAAAGCAATAGGAGCACTAATATACATGAACTATCCACCTGTGTGTCAAAACAAATTGCAGTCACCAAGTAAAACAGAAACCCAAAGGGACGCGCCCTCAGTTTTCCAGACAATGAAACAGTGGTTTCAACCAGACAGTCCATGGATTATCTCTGACCCACACCTCCCATGTGTACAGCCACAAAGTTCCCCTAACAAACATACAGCACACCAATAAAAGGCTAAAAACCACGGCAACATTGGCAACATCTAAGACCCTGCCTTAAGAAACATGTTGGTATAGACTGGAAATGGACAATGCCCTTGCTAAAGGCAGTGGGAAAACAAAACCTATCTCTGTAGGCAGAGATAATCAGCCACAAGCTGATTTTGCTTACAGTGTGTGAATGAAACACACCAATCACACATCCAAGGTATTTTAATACCAGTGAGAAATCTTTCACACTGTTCCTAGACCCCAATGGGTCACTTCTGATGGACGTTCAGGCTCTGCCCTAGTGCATTTCAGATGGGTGTCCCATCAAGGAAGAGCTGATGAACACACAAATCCTGGCTCACCTCAGTAGTTACCCCCTACCTAGGTTCATCTTTCTTCACATCCTGTCGCTCTGTGGACAGCTAAGACTGTGCACATCGAACATTTTGCAAAACAACACAGAATGTAAAACTGAACAGAGATGACACACACTTAAACAAGACATTCTAGAACATAGTCCGTAAGTCCATAACATTTTAATTCCCATCAAATATTTTTTTAAACCTAAGGTTCCTCAAAAAATTTTCTCCTCATTTCAGAATTGTAAATTCTAGGATTGTCTGGCTTCTTGCCTTTTTGTAAATTTTATAGCACACGTAAAATAGGTACTCTGATTTTCATTTTATAAATTAATAATGTAGCTTGGCTTATTTACAGTAGCACTGTGCAAACATAACAGTCTTTGTCAAAAATGCTAGCTTTATACAGTGTATGCTGACTACACAGTTTATAAGTGATATACTGAAACTTACTCTGTTCTGATTAGATGTTCCCCAAGTCCCACTAAATCTATATAAAAGTCATCAGTGGTCACAATAATTTTAGTTATTTCCATCAGCTTCAGCAGTAATGCCAAGTCACTCCTGAAGGCCTCAATTTTTAATTCAGGAAAAACTTCCATTGAGAAAACACTTCAGGATCTGCTCTGTTAGTAATATTGATTTTTCTAGCAAAAAGCAAAAATTGAAACACAAAACCCCATAATTTCAGTTTAGATTGAATTGAGGCTTAGAGGCTTCCTAGTTTTCTTTTTCTTAGAGTTTTATTTTCCAGTAATTTCTTGAAATTTTATCTAAGCATTAAATTTTGAAACACCTTCAAAGCTCACTAGACAAAACTGTGCCCAGTGGATTCAGATGAATCCATATGAGCAATAGCATCAGAATCCATCCCTTCAGCAAAAACAGCTGATAAAACATACCAGGCCCAAATATCTACTTGTTGATAAACCTGATAACCCTGGAAGTGATTAGATATTGCCTGTACACAGTATCTATATACACAAGCATATTGGGCTTTGCTGACATACAAAAATGGCACCACTTTAATTAACTTGGTTAAATTAAACAGTATGAGTCCTTAAATGTGAGTACAAACATAAGGTCATAGCAAAGAATGCACTAGTCTTATCAAGTCCTGCAGAAGAAAATTAAGTATGTATCACAATAGTAAGATACTGGCATACATCTATGCTAGAGACTGTAGCAATATAACTCTTTTATTATGAAAAGTCCTCACATTTCTATGCAAGACTTCCTTGAAACAGTTCTACAGATATATATGCCTGAATCAGGAGCAATGTAATGCAGTGCCACAGAAATATTTCTGTGCAGATATTTCTCTTGGGAGTGATACAATTATACACAGATATAGTTCTGTAGGTATTTAGGACCTTGAAAAGCTTATCCATTTCAAATCACACCTATACAAGGAACATTTTATATAACATTGTAACTAGAATTACCTAAATTTCCTTGACCAGCAATAAATCTATGTTCAATTTGCTTCATTGCAGAACGCTATGCAGAGTCTTTCCTCTGGCTATTTTTGATTCTCACACAGTAGGAGAGAGAAAGACATATTAGAAAACAGGAAAATGTGAAAATACAACATGTTAACTGAAGACCTCCGGTTATTTTGACATCTGAAAAGACATTTTGCTTCTTTGTAAATAATATCACCTTCAGTAGCTCACATCCCTGAAACACAATATCCAACAACTCAACAACTCAATGACATAGCTCCTTTCTGAACTGGTGGAAAGTCACCAGATCCAAGGACCAGGCTCTAGATTTCTGCATGTAGCTTTGTCAGCTTGTAAGATTTTAGCAACACTGAGATTACTCGCATACCATAAAAACATACACACAATTTCTGCCCACTGATAAAAAAGTGTTCAAAAGAAGATGGAGGCAAGTCTAGAGAATCCATATAGTTTAGCCATTAACAAACAGCTAAGTAGCGGCATTCTCAAAGAAAAAAAATATTTTCTCTCTGTGCTGACTTGCATGTGGTGCCTACAATTTGTCTGCCTGACTTCAAATTAAATCAAGTCTAGAGGAAAGGACCAGCCATCAATCACAGGCCAGATTACATCAACCACAGTGGAAAATAATACCTGAAAACTGTAAGGCAATGACTCAGAGTTGTGGTGTTTCTTATGCACAGTTTTTCCCAGTGAGATGGTGGACTGTAGCACCATCTTCTACCCCACGAGTACTTAACGATATCTATGGAAACAACATCTTGAGAATTTCAGAGGATGGTCACACTTCAGTCCAATTTTTCACTTCACTTTCTTGGGATTCCTGCATTCTTCTGCACCCTACTAACTTTACTCTTACCCCACTCGTCTCTGAGGGAGAGAATGTACAGGATTATTTCTGGTGACTTCCCAAGTTTCCAATACTATGTGATCAGAAAGATACTACCTAGAGATGATAAGGTAATGTAAAGGCAGGAGTGAAAGGGATTCATACCCTACAGTGTCTCCCTGCGTGACAGGACTCCACCAGTCTCAATTTAGGAATCTGAGCTCAAACATCACAAAATCTGAGAGAGTAGGTTCTACAGTCAGAACACAGCCAGTGAGCATTTTCTTAAATAGAGCCCTGCAGCTGGACAGATCTCTTTCAGAACATGGTCTGCATCCTCTGTATAGCATTTTCTGGGGACATGGGATTCTCCCTCTTCCTAAAAATACTGCAAAATGCCTCCCTGATGTAATGTAAAATTCTTGTTTCTATGTCCAACTTCTTTGCTCCTATGTTCAAGTCATCTTCCACACTTGAACTACTTGTTGACAATTCATCTTTTCATATGCAACTTGCCTTTCCCTTGTTTGAAATAGATAGGTATGGTGCCAAATTGCTCAGTTGGACAGGCTCTGTTCTTTATATCCTTCCCTAAATCAATTTTTCACATTGGTATGAATCTAACTGGTGTGAATTGTTTTGGATTTGTTCTGGTGGGGTTTTTTTGTTTGTTTGTTGGGGTTTTTTTTGGTTTTTTTTTTTTGGTACCCTGGACATCTGAAGGCAGATAGCTTAAAACATTGCTATTATGGGAACGAAGGCTGCTACACAGCCAGAAAAAATCCAGTTTGTATTTAGGTCACAATTTCTTTGCAGTACTGTACTTGCTGTTATTCTAGAAAACAGTATGTAAAGAAAACAGGTGGTGGGTTGAGGTATGGAGAGGGATCTGTGTTGTAAACCTGAATTCATGCAAACCACACAGAACAAAGACACACAGAAAATACATTTATTTGCTTCTCCCGGTTGCCAGCGTACATTGAATTATTCCTCACTTCCAGTCTAAAATTTAAGGATGGATATCTCTGTGACTCATTCTGTTTGTCTTCTGCTATATTTTTCTGATGACTTCAAAATCCTTTCAGTAATTTATTGACCGTAATGTCACATAATGCACCATTCTAAATGGAAGGACATTAACAACTTGGACATTGACAAAACAACTTTCACCTTTTCAAAGTCACCGCAAAGCCTACTGCCAAGTATTTTCTTGTCTTGCCACAGTCTTTATTACTCTTTTATGCAGACTGTGATTCTTAAGCTGAAGCCATCACCACTAAATTTCAGCTTAGTGAACTGGTTGAGACACTGGTCAAACAAATCTTTTCCAAATGATTACCACTTCTTTTGTTTTTCTAGCTCTGGCTACTGCCTGCTGTGGCACGCTGCTTTTGAGAACTGGGACAAAGTTACAAGGTAACTCTCTCCCTCTTGAAACTGTATATAAACATGTCAGAACAGTTGCTCAGAAGTTAGACCCAAACTCATTTTCTGCTTTAATGAGCTCAAGTTTCTTTCCTCGTCTCCCTAGAAAGTGTCCTCCTCATAAGCCACAGGATATTCTCTACCTCCTTATTGAAGCAAGGCAAAAACTTATGCCGTTCAAGGTCAAAAGAACAGCAATATAGACTTAGCATCCTGTATCCTGAGGTATTCACTTGGGAAGGAGAAGGTGCTACCATTCAACACCTGATGTTGCTCCAAGAAGTTTCAACTTTATACTAAACCACCTTGGGGTATAATTCACAGTATAGTGAGAGTATAGTATAGCATAATATGGTATAGTTACAATGTTTTATAACTTTTGTGTTATTTCTTATACACACACGTCTGTTAGTGATTATAAACTATTTTCACACCATGAGATCTCCCATATCATGCTTATAGTCCCAGATCCTGACAACTTTGTCATAGACAATGCACAACCAGTATCATTACATATACAATAGCACCTTTTATTCTTTGCTGGTTTGAATCTCTTTGATTTTGAGCTCTATGATTGTAATTTAATTTTGCTTATGTCTCCTTTTTCCTATCCTATTGACACAATTTAATGATTAGTCAGGTAGTCCTTGACTTATTTTGGGGGGAGCCCATTCATACTTGTACATGAAGCACTTCATACATATTATTGTCATGTTCAGGCATATTAGTATTTTGTTAATTTTAAACCTCCTAAAAGAAGATCTCAAATCTGAAGGGTCTACCAGTAAAGCTGCATTTCTGAGGAACAGGTACATTCTGGCACAAAGTCACTTTAAAGATTAAATAATTTTCCTATTAAGCAAGATCTTATACTAGACTTGGATGGTCCTATCAGTTCAAGTCTCTATTAATGACTCCCAAGCTCTCCTAAATGGACACCCAAGATGGACTGGCATTTCTAAATCTGCCAGTATTGTCGTCTTGATCACAGTTTGGCTCTTATACTCATTGTTTTAATTTTTTTCTTGTTTATCTATTCTCCTTCTTAAATATTTGTTTCATATATGATTTTTTTTTTCTCTATTACTAGCCACAGTTCAAGTTCAGCTTTCCATACTTATACTATCCCCCTCTTTTTTTCATTTTGGTTTCTATACTTTTTGCCATCTTGTCTCTGTCCGCTGAATGTTATCCTCTTTCCATCGTCTAGTACATTCTCGTTTTCTACTCCATGTTAAGTCAGTCCTCTTAGCTCTATCACTTTTGCCTAGGTCATTCACTCACTTTCCCTATTTAAGTTGATTTTCCATATTTTCTCCTCAGTGTCCTAGGACTTTTGCATTTGTCCGTTTGGATATACGAGAAACTCACTGTGTTCCAAAATGATGCTGATAGAGGATGCTGATGTCTCCTTTTCCCTTCATTTTTGTCTACACAACTAGGTAAAGTTGGAAGCTAAGCACCAAGCAGTGGAATGGAACCAATGGAAACAGAGATCCAGGTATAAAAATAGACAGCAAGAATCAAAAGTACAGGCAAGGAGTAATATGAGGAACAGTCACCTTCTTCATTGCCAAGAAAGAATCACAGCATTTTCTTTAGAGCCTGTCTGTATCTCTTTTTAATATATAAAAGAGGTCAGGTTCGCATTATAAAAACTATACAAGCCCTCAAGTATGGTGTATTCGCTCTCTTGAAAACACATAGTGAGTTACATCTATTAACTTTATTTCTGCTCCCTGCTTACTCCAAAGCGTCTCTGAGAAGTTAACCACTAAATCTCAAACTGCCTACTTTGGATCTGAAGAGGAGCTGGCAATAATGTAGGTTTGTTATCACACTGCTTTAACAACGACCTTTGAGCATGTTAGAAGTATTGACTGTCAACACCCTAACTATATCCTGTACATCTTGTGCTAGATCAGATTTTGCTTTTTGGAAGGTTGACACTTTCTCCTCCTTCATTTGCACTTTTCTTCATCTACTGCTCACCTAATGACTTTTCCAAGTTGGTTGCATTTACTAATAGTATCTCCATGAATTTTCTTAATCTGTGAAAGCACGTCATTAGAAAATTATAACTTCCAAGACATAAAACCATATCTTAAGCCTTGATTTCATGTTTAATTTATTGAGCCCTGTACCTGGACAATCATATTCAATTTAGAGCCACAAAACTGGAAAAAAGGACTTCATGATTATTTCCTTTCCTCAGCAGAGTTGTCCTGCTAAGGTATAACAGGAGTACCCCTTGTACTGAACAGTTAATTTATGGTTTTGTTGCTCAAAGATTCTTTCACTGCAACCTTCTTGTATTATCCTGCCTAATCCATCCTTAACACATCTTCAGACTGGTTAAAATGTTGCAGATTAGGCAGACTAAATAAAAAAAAAAAGTAAAAAAAAATTAAAAAGAAAAGAAAAAGCAGATTCATCTCTCTCATACATGTACTTCTTGACGCTTTTAAAAAAATATACACCACCAGCTGAAGCATACATTAAGCTATCACACTAGGCTGCTAATATCATGTGTGTTTTCTCAGCAAAGCAGACCTAAGTGCAACTTCAGTCCCATGCGACATCTTAAGTGTGACTTAAGTGTTCTGTGTTTATTGCCTATAGAGCAATGCATTTCAATATACCTTGAACATGTCTGCACCCACTCCAGACAGCCCAGACACAAGTAGAAGATGCACAATGTGAAGACGGATGAATCATCCAATGGTTACAACTAAACAGTCTTCAGATTATTCTATATTTCTTCCAGCAGCTGAGTCACTGTTCTGTCCTTTCTTCATCCCCAGCACATCTCCACTGCAAAGCTATATGGGATGTTGGCACTGAGCTATAAGCATCTGTTCCAAACATCCACAACATTCTTACACAGTAACAAGCTCCTGAAGTTAAATATGTAAAGCAGCACAGAAATGATGAAGGACGTATTTCTCAATCTATAATCAGACCCAAAAGGTTACTGTACTGAGTTGTACAGAGCTGCCCTAAATTTCATCAGTTTCTCAAATTAATAGAACAAATTATACTTAGAGTTAAAAAGGTAGAGATTATTTTCCTTTTCAAGGTTATGTTTTAGGATTAACTGTTTAATTGCTGTTTTCTTGATGTTTGAAAAAGTCAATGTCAAATTTGCCAGGAAATTAAATCATTAGAGCTATATTTTTTGAAACACAGAAGAGAGGCAAATCACCCCCTCCACCTCTGGCTGTTTTACTCAGCCACAATGTCCATGCTTTCTGCAGCCAGAGGCTCAGCCACCACTATGGTACTGTCTCCAAGCCAGAGTAGGTAGAACTTTCTAGACACCATGGAAGTTCCCTGCTGCAGAATGGATGAGAAACCAAAGGAACAATGAAAGTGTTGGTTTGGGCTTCCAGAGTTCACCACAGCAAGCCCAGGTTGGGTACAGGTTGTGGTCAGCAGATCTGCCTTGACAGAAGATATGGTGTGGAGTGAACCTTGGCACACTGAACCCTGTTCAGACTTGCAATTCTCTATATGGTGGGAAGGAAGAAACTTCACCCCAAGAAAAATTGATTGAGGAAAAATCTCCATCACAGAATCTATCCAGCTTTTAGTACAGATGGGAAAGACTTTGCCCAGTAGCATGCCCAAATCCCTAACAACCCTCTACTCTTATTGCCCTTGTGGTTATGCTTTCAGCTGCAGGTCTTTGCCTACAGTTCTGATAGCTGCTCCTTAAAATAAATTAGGGGTTTTCATCTCCTGTGTACTCAAGATCATGGTACAGCTGAGAGACATATAAGAGACAGGAGTGGATTAGAGCACAGTCCCCATAAAGTATACCAAGTCTGTGAGGACTTTTTGAGACCACTATGCTGCTCCACAGATTTTTAATTTCATGTGTCTGCAGAGGAATGTCTGAGCAGGGAAACTAGGGCAGGAAAACATTTTGTGTCATTTCCTAATTCTCAGCAGGCTTTTTTGAGCTTAGAAGATTTTTACCTCAAATCCTATTTAAAAAAAAAAAATCCATCTGCCCAAACTGTGCTGTGCTTGGACTATTTTTAACCTATAACCACGTATATGGTGGGCAAAACGTTAATACTGCAGAATCTGCTGATATTATTTGACCTCAGGACAAGTCCCATTGATTTTCTTACTCAGCAGAACCAGGAAACGCATTTGACCCTGACTTACACTCTGACAGGGATTTTGTTTTATAGTTGTGTTCATGGTCCTGGCACACAGTGGGATCCCACACACCCCTTGCCTCCCAAGCCTTTCCTAAATAGACATGCAAAAAATTTGTGGTTTTCTACCTTGACTTGTAATCTGTGTTCCAGCCATTTTATGCCCTATACTGCACTTCTACAATCTCAGTTGTATTTTCCCTTTAATAAGGTTAGCAGAACAGCAAAGAGAATTGGATTCTGAGTGTGTACTTACAAGTAGTACCTGATACTGTGCCAAAAGATTGACTGCCAATAATTCTATGCAAAAAAAAACAGAAACAATTTTGCTTTCTTGCTTCTTGTGAGTACTGTATCAATAGTTGGAGTTCATTACCCACAACTAATCTGAGTTTCTTTCTGTAATCCACAGTATTTTATACATTGATTTATTATCTTTCTTTTTAAGTGTAGAAATTTGGGGGAAAAAAAAGAGTATTTAGAATTAGTATAAAGGAATTATGAATATAACGGTGTGCACATGTGAAAGCACAAAAAAAAATACTAAAGAAGGATTAACAGGAAAATTATGTGTTAATTGCTACAGAACACCCTATACAGGGATTTAATCCAAATGAATGAAGAGGAACAAAATGACCTAAAATAAGAAAATGGAGACGAGACTTGGAGCATTAAAATACACAGGTGAGGAAAACAAGAGAACTGTGAAGTTAAAGAGTTTTACTTAAGACTACTTTACTTTAAAGGAGTGAGACAAAATAATGACACATAAGATCCCTAATATCACCCACTCCTAAAGCAACTCAATGTCAAACCCCAGATCAGTCTGTTGTCACCGATGAATGAGAACCTATGAGCCATGACAGCCCGTGTCCCTTGTCTTCTGCATTGCACACAAGTGATCCTGGTCACATGTGCCTGTGACCATCAGGCACATGAGTTGATGATTGTGAATATGTGGGTGTGAGTGAGCAAAATCTAGAAGACAATGAGTGAGAGTGGGAAACTTCAGAGATTTTACAGAAAAAAATCAGTTTTCCCTTCTATAAGGTTTTGTATTCTATTCTGTTACACTGATTTGCTACATAACAATTCCAGATTTTTTTTGAGACACTGTACACAAAGTCAGATCCTGAGAGGGTAAGAGTTCAACCAGAAGGGATGACACACAGCAATAGCCAGAAGATGCTGTGAAGAACCAAGAAAAAAGAAAATCAAACACCACTATGTGGAATTGAAGAACAGACAACAACAACTTTTGCAAAACAGAGAGAATTTAAGAAAGGGTTGAGGGCACAGTATTAACTCTCTGCTCCAGATCCACTTCCCTGACTGCATACAGACATCAGCACCAGCTCCTGCAGACTTCTTCCCAGCTCCTCACAGCCTCTAGCACTCGCTGCCAGAGAACAGGACTAGCTCCAGGTGGCTGGAGGGGATGCAAGGAGCAGAGCAGGAGGAAGATGAGATGGGAGAATTCAGCAGCATCTCTCAACTCACTACCTGGATGGGAACAGCAGCCAAGAACAAGGCAATGGTGAACAGACCTTAGAAAATACAAGAACTGTAACACCACACACAGTATTTAAAAGGTTTTGTCAGTGTGGCATGAAAAAAATACTGTGTTGCACAGGCTGGCAGACACCCATCTGAGTGAAACAGTGGTCAAGCTTTTAAGAAGATGACAGAAATCCACTGATTACAGCTCCCCAGTTCTGGGCCTGTATGCCTAACTTCAGCACCAGTGAGATAGCTTTGTGCAGATTCATCAGTGCAATGAGTTCACCTGTGATTTACAGCACATAAGCACATCTGAAAGTACCTGAAAGGGGAAGCAAAGAAAAGGAGAGATACAATATACGTGGTGGGGCAGACTATGACCAGAGCAGGAACTGAGAAGCAATGGCTCTCATGCACTAACAAGAAGGGGAAGAATATTCCCTGAAGCAAAGTTGAGGCTTTTGAAAATGGGAGAAGATAAAAACAAAATGGTGACAGGAGCAGCTGATCATGCCATAAAAGTAGGAAGACAGGAGAACTGGGTTCTGTTCACTGCTATATCAAGGCTTCACAATTTTTGGCAAGTATCTTAATTGGTTCCTGGATGTCAGCAATATCTGAGCTCAAATGGCCACTGCAAGGTTTAAAGCACTACTGTAAAGGATACTTGTATCATCTCAAGGAAGAAGGTACCTATACATATGTATAATTTATTATTTGTAATGGGTGCTGAAGGGAGAGAACTGTTTGGCTTTTTTTAAGTACACATTAAGCAAATCTGTTTTCAAACTTCTCAGGATTCTTAAAACCTCAGTGACATAACATATTTATATTTTGAATTTAGTAAGAATTCAATATTCCTTTCCTTGAACACCAGGGTCCCTACTGAATAGATCAGAGTGGCTGACCTAATGCAATATTCTTTCAAAAGCTGGACTGTATGCGGTGTTTAACGCTAGTTAGTACTACAGTATTAATGCAGATTTACCTTATGCATTTTGCAGGGATCACACAAGAGGCAAACTCATCCTTTGTACTGAGGGAAACCCACATTGTATATACCTGTTCCTCCAACAGCAGGCAGTGTTTCTGTGATGCAGAGGGCAGGACCTGCCTCGTCCTCAGCTGCTCTTCCAGAAGGGGACAGACTTCCCATAGGTCATATCTGCCAACCTTACAGGGATACATTTGTTAGCTCTGGTATACCTCAAATGGCACTAGACTTCTAGCTTTTAACAACTCAGCTGAGGTCAGTGTATTTCTTCCATCCTTGAACAAAGAAACCGAAGCAGGACATACAAGACTGAGTGATAAGCAATGATTTAGTTATTAAATGCATCCAGTGAAATCAATTCCCCCTCTTGTACTAATCAAAACATTGTCCTTCACAACCAGGTAGACCCGCAATGTGATTCTTCTAATTTAATATTAATTTCAAACTGTCCTATTTGGAGACAGGTTTCAAGACTTAGCATTTGGAATACTGACTATGACTGGCCACATGGTTAGGAAAAAACTAAAATAATATCTAACAGCAGCACCACTGTTCCTCTTGGAGTCCTCTGAACTTTGTGCCTTCACTTTTCAGTATGATAAAGGAACCCAAGTCTAGTAGTCCACAGAGAAGGTGGCCATATCCCCCCAGATCATTACCACAGTGATCAAGGGAGGTATTTCTGTGGAAACAGTCAGTCTCCAGCCAACTGGGGACCACAGTCAAAGTTCGTGAGATCAAAAAACGCAGCCTGGTTCTACGTCCCAGAGAGGACACAGCTGGAAAAGGAGACTGGGTCTGGTCACTCTCTCAGGTTTTTAAATATTTTAAATCAGAGTAAAATCTGTAAACATTTCTGGGAGTAGGAACTAGATCTCCAGAGAAGGTGAGAAAAGAGGAACAAGGTCTGGGGAGCACCAAGTGGAAGCAGAAAGAGCCAAGAAGACATTTGGAAAGACAGGAAATCACAACCCAATCAGCATTCCTATCCTTTGGGTACTTAGTCTTGCAGCCATAAACACCATAGTTATCTTCCTGCCGTACACACAATAGGAGCAATCTTGACATTGTATTTTCACCAAAGACTTTCAGTTCTTATTTAGTCCTTCATTCAAGAACTCTGGCACATAAAACCACCCATAATGGGAACTCCGCCAAATGTTAATATTGCTGAGTTATTTTCTGGGATTTATACTGCTGCAATACAAAAGACTTTCTGCTTTTCAGCCTAGCTGGAACCTCTCTGAGACAAAGCATGTCCACTCCAGGTAGAAGTATTCAGAGAAAGAGAGAAGCTATTAGATTTCTGAGCTATCAAACATTTTATCTATTATGTCCCATTTGATACTTCTGTTTAATTACTATACTGTTGCATTACCTAATGACCTAGTTAAGCTCTGATTATTTATCTTAATCTTCAGTAATTCTGATCTGTACACTTCTCCATTCTTAGTTTCTCACACTCATTTAATGTGTTTCTAGTAATACTGTTGAACCAGCCCCCACATGAAGCTTCATACGGCCTGTTTATTCAAGAAGCAATGTCACATTTTCTACTGATGTATCTCCACTACCAGCTAACTGCCTCTCAAGACTTACAAACCTCTAAAGTTTTCAGACAATTTCCTCCTAAAGTAGATTAAAAAAAAAAAATAATTGTCCTCATCCAGCTAAAAAACATATCCAACCACTGGAAGACACAGATAGAGGACAGTGGTGTAGTAAATATTCATTTAAACTAAATAAGTATTCATCACCCCGCTGTCCTCCATTTGCACATTCCTTAGGAGTAGATTTTTGGTTAGCAACACAGCTGCTGCTTTCCCATTTGCAGGTTCAAGCAGTAGCAAAGCTGAACGTGTATCCCCAAGACACGCACACACACATGACACTGCCACAGCTGGTCACACAGACTGCAACAGCCAAGGTGCTGCCTTCAACAGCACCCACATACAGGATTCACATAAGACTTTGAGGGTGGCGAGGCACTAGAACTGGGCACCCAGAGAAGCTGTGGCTGCCCCATCCCTGGAGGGCTTCAAGGCCAGACTGGATGGGGCTTTGAACAACCTGGTCTAGTGGGAGGTGTCCCTGCCCAGGGCAGGGGTGTTGGAACTCAGTGATCTTTAAGGACCCTTCCAGCCGGATTCATTCTATGATTCTATGAAGACAGACACCCAAGTCACAGCTTTCTGGGATCTGCATATTCATGGATTCTGAAAGTACTAGCACATTGCCTGGCAGCCCTGCCTAGTTCCCAGACCTCTGATACACCCCAGAGGTCCCCCGTTCTCTGGCTGGTCCAGCTTGATATTCGCTGCAAACATGATTTTTGATTTGATGAAATTCTTAACATCACTTGCTATTGGACTTGGATTCTCATGTGTCATTTTTTTTTTGGCCATCTGTTCCACATCTTTCTTTCCTCCCTTCAGCAGTTTCTTTGTTAGCATCTCTGAGTTACCTCCCAGTTTTGTCTTTTCCTCCTCTCGGTTCTCATCTGGCTTCCCCAAAATGCATAATACTGACCACATTTAGCTTATATTTGGTACTGCACCTTGGAACATCTCAAAGTTCTTCACAAAGAAGCAACCAGCATGACTGACATAAATTTACAAAAATGACAAAAATGACTCACAATGGCAGACAGACATGTCAAGACCGTGCAGGAGAACCAAAACCACATCCTGTCTCCCACAACCAAGGCCACTGCTCATGGGAACACTTCGTCTCCTCCTGTGCAGTGCATTTCTACCCATTTCACACTGAAATTAGGGATCCTCCTCTTCCCTGCACCCTTGTCCTGGACTAGGCACTGGGTTTTTGCTCTCATCTTCCTGTTCTCAGCTCCAGCCCCAGCCCCAACTTTTTTCTTGGCCACAATCATAGAACTGCAATTACAGGAAAGTCCTGACAGCTCTTGGATGAAGCGGGGCTCTGTGTTGGCAGGACTCGGAGGGAACTGAGCTTTCCATCTCTTGCCAGTACCTACAAAGTACAGTGAGCAAGAATTTCCCAAAAGCTTGTAATTCAACCAACCTTAGCAGATCTTAATGTCTATCAAGTATGGCACAAAGACCACTTCAGAACAAATACCAAGTCCTTTTTCCAAAATATACTTCAGCAAGACTTTTAAAGGAAAGATCAGATACATTCTTATCATAGGTAAGAAGAATATTTTTCACTACCTTCATTCTGAAGAATGACCAAATTGTTCAGTCAAACCAGTCTAACAGGCAATCCCCAGTTCACACTCTGAGACACTAGAGGGGTTTATAATGAATAGCATCAGATTGGTTTTATAGTACATAGTAGTATGAACACAGCCTGAAACACTGAAAGGTTTTAATTCATACAATAATGGACAGAGCTGGAAATATAGAAGTCCATAGCTCCAAGACAATCAATTTACAATCGCTTTTTTTGAACAAAAGAGTAATTTGAAAGTTGCTCACATTGGTGAATTTCCTTCCATCTGTTACTAAGGTGACAGTTCACATGAACCTACTCTTTACTTTAAGCAAAACATTCCCAATAAAAACAATGTATGTTTCTTATAGAAGCAAATTCAGTTTGAACACAAGATGCTATTATATACAGTAATTACTACTGTCTTGTATTTTGAAAAACAGTCCTGCTGGAAGAACTAATATTACATTAAAAATGCATGATATTAAGTGACCCAATAGTACTTATAATAGTAACTAAAAAGTGTCTTCGAGGTAAAACACTTCTATATATAAAATTCTCCCAGCTTTATTGGAAGCAAACCAGGCTTGAGCATTTGTAGCAGCCAAACATATACTTGGAACAGTCTAATTGTACAGCATCATGGTAATAAAAGAGGTAATTCTGCTCCCTCTGTGGAAGTGGCTGGAGAGATGAAATACATTATGAGATAATGTGATATACACTTGTTTGGGATTTTTAATGTATTTCAAATGGCCACAAGTTATGGAGATTTTCCAGACAGCACATGAAATGCTTATGCCAAGACTATGATTTATTTTAAGCAAACATAATTACTATTATTTTTAACAGATGAGAAAAAAATATAGCAATGCCTTCAGGGAGAAAAAAAGGAAAAAAAAGAGAAAAAACCAACACTGAAACAAACCATAGCTATTCTAACTCCACTCTTCTGCTACTTCTGTTTGAACATTACTTCTGTTCTACAGAATCAGGTAGGAGGGAACAGGGACATTTAAACACTGGCTTTTCCAGTTTTTCGGACTGCCATGAGATGGAATCCAAGACTCTCAAAAGTCCTCTAAGTCCAGAAGCAAGTGCTGTCTCATTAAATAATCATCTCCCTTCTCTAATGGGAGAATGACATCAATGGTAGTCCTGAAAATGTGCAAGCTGTCTTAAATCTTGAATTCTAAACCCACTGTGAATGTTAAACTTCTCCCTGAGTCTTACAATAGTTCATATAAAAATCTCCTATGAAGGGATGGATAATAAGGCTGTGAAGTGAGGTGAAATATGCTTGCAGGTCCTCAAATGTTTCTTTCTTTCTTGTGTACTTTGTGCTTTTAATAATCTTGTGGTCAGTAGTATGACTGAATAAATTATGATTAATTAACCAGAATCTTGATTGCAAATAGATAAGTGAGCATTCAAGAGGCATTACAAAGGAATTTTGCAGATGGCCTTACAATTTCATATTTTAAAGGAGACATTTATTAATTATTCCAAAAACTTCCTTGCTATCTGGCAGAAGGAAAAAGGAATTAAAAATTCCTTATCGGATTTCAGTTTGGAAGGATTTGTGCAGTTGCCACCACCACAGATAATTAGCCCTCAGCTGGTCTCAATGATACAATGCAAACATAGGTCTAGGTAGGTACAGGTTAATTTTGAAGTACTAACAACCGAAGTTTACATTAAATCTGAATGATACTTAATTTAATTGGACTACAAAAAAAAAAAAAAAACCAACTCAAACACTTCTATTTTGTTCTTTCATCTTACTGATATTTCTAATTTGGTAATTTGGCAGGTATTTCTACCCCATTGGTCTGTCTTTTTAGCGTTACTTTCAGTGGTTCACAAGATTTCATCCAGAAGTAAAAACCATAATGTATCCTTTCAAATCAGGCTGTATGTAAAAAAGTAAATTATTCGGTATGTATCATGTATGAAAACTGACATTTCCTTTAATCAGCTTTCTGATTACATTAATTATTGTTGCCATCAGTGAACCAAACTACAATAATGGTGCATAATCCCCTTCCATCAACTTCAGTTGGATGCTGGAGTTACTAATAGGTTCAAGACAGACTCACAGAACCTGTGAATTTCACAGTAGAAAGAGCAGAAATTTGAAAGGTGGAGAGGTTTTGAACTACAGATTCTTACCTAGTAGCCCATAATCTAATAGCTGCAGTAAAGCTATTTCCACATCTCCCCATTAAAAGAGGACACTACACCATGGAGCATCTCTCCTATTCCCAGTTATCCTAGAACCATATGACATGACTAACAGCTTCTTTCAACTCTGTCACCGGGCTCATTATTTCTATAGTGCTGTTTTATCTAAGGATCTCTTATTTTATATGGGGGAAGAGAGAGAAGAAACTTAAAATCTTCTAATTATCTGTTACATGTAGCTGAGGATGAAGGTAAGAGCTATGCTTCCTGTGGGAATTGAATTATTAGCATAAATGTTTTCTAGAAAATAGCTATTCTATTAAAAAAAGAAAAGGAAAAAAAAAGGGGGGGGGAGATACATTCTTAGATTCTTTCAACAGAGAACTCAAGATTGCAGTCAAAGGAATTTTTGACTAGTTTAGATACCAAAAACTCCCCAAAAGCAGAGCTCCCTACGCTTGTGTTACTTGAGTATGATCATCACTGTAGTGGCAGCTGGGGACAGCTGGGTACAACTCAGCATTAGGATCCATACTAGGAGATGCCACCAGCTGTGCATTTGACAGGGAAGGAAATCAGGTATTTTGGCATGATTTTCGTATTTCACAGTGGGATTTGGGCATCTATTGGGAAATATGCTGTAGTTTTAGAACCTCTGTAAGCACCTCAGCCCAGGTTTTGTAAATGGTATAAAGCATACTTTTTGGAAAGACTATAACAACCTTTAAACGTTTACATTTTTGCCACATTTCAAAGAATCATAGAAAAAAAAAATTAGGGTGGAAAGGACCTTGGGAGGTCTCCACTTCAACCTTTGAGTAGGACTCAAAGGGAGGGGGGGTAACCTGACAGGTAGATTACGTTGCTTAAGACATTTGTCCAGTCAAGCTTTGAGTATTTCCAAGGATGGAAAGTCCAACACCTCTCTGGGTCCTGGGTTGCATCACTCTCACAAGGAAGAATTTCTTTCTCATGTCCAGCAAGAATTCACCTTGCTTTGTAACCATTTCATCTCTTTTCTGTGGTGTGTGTCTCCCCACATTGCACACCTTTATCCACACACAGAGCTCCTGCTCAAGCCATAACCATCAGTGGGAGTTGTAATGAGTTGTACTTGGACTTTGAGGGACGGCTGGCAGCACAGCCAAAACTGTCTGGAGTAGGGACCTAGATATTTTGTCCCCAGGCAAATATGACTATAGGTCAATTCAGCTTATTCTACAAATACTGGACAGACCAAGGGCCCTTTGAACTCTTCTGCATGGTAGCGGCTGCACACCAGGATCTCCCCTTGAGTGGGGACACCCATGTAAGGTTACTCCTCAAGGCTGAGAGATTCCTTGCTGCAACAGATCCTCGGTAAGTGACCAATAGCATGTTAAACTTTAAAATCTTAGCTATGTGATACAAAGGATTGATTGCGCATATATAATTCTTTAGATGTCAACTGTTGACCAAGTCTGAGATTAGGATTGGATCCAGCCACACCCAGACTCCTCTCTGAGGAGTTCAGAAAGCAAGGGGATCCTTTCTGAACCTCATAACAGGAGAGTCTCTCTGACAGCTCTGTCTGACCCTGGTCTCTGTGCAGTAAATGACTAAGTGTCCCTGGCCATCGAATCTCATAAAAAACTGTAACATTCAGTAATAAACTTGTTAAATGCTGCTTTAATATAAGTTTTTTTAATATACATTTTTTCACTGCTTGTCTTTTATGAGTGAAGTTAATCACTACATCTGCAACACTTTCCATCATGCCGTGTCCATTAGGTAGCAGGAAACTACTGTTAATTCCTGCCTCATGTTTTTGGTGAGGTTCTTTTAGTGGCTGGAGGGGGTTTGGCTCTGTGTGTGTGTGTGTGTGTTTGCGGGGAGAAGGGTGTTCGTCGTTTTTTGTTTGTTTGGGGTTTTTTCCCCCCAATCAAGTTTAACTTCAATATTGGCTGTTTTCCAAGTTTTCCAAGAACCTAAATTATTTACCTTAAATAACATTGGCCCCATATCCTAGACAATAATACAAAAAGTCCATAGAGAACCACTTGGTGATGAACTATTAATTCATACAACAGGGGCTTACAGATCTACGGCTCCATGGTTCAACTCAGATTTATCCAAAAACATCTGGCTCCTCTTTGAGCAGCCTGAACGAAGTAATGTTTTTTCATGAGACATAACATTGCAGTAGTAAAGGATCTCACCAGATGAAAAGCTCCAAAATGATAACATTTTTCAGCATGGATTTGTATTCTACAGAGATGTTCTGACCGTGATCAAACTGGCATCTTTCCATGTTCTGAATTAGTTCAGGTTAATTTTTCTTGTAGTTTTTCAAATAAGGTGAGATACATTAAAGAGATTAAATGCCTTATAGAGAAGCGTGATGTTGTAAAAGAGAAGACAGGAACTCGCTAATTCTATTCCCTAGGCAAACATATAATAAAATTAAAAGAAAGATGAAAATGCCTAAACCAACAGCTCAAAATCCTTTGAAGGTATTCCAGCTGGCAACTGAGATTAGACAAGTCATTTACTAGGGTGATTTTCCTTCACCAGCCCAAAAAAGGTGAGATAAGGTAGAAGCTGTATTTCCTCTGACTGGGGGGGAAAAAATCACTTTCTTTTTCCCCCAGATTGAAAATGTCATGGTCTGAAGTAATACAGAACCAATTTTCTCTTCAGTAATTTTACTTTTTCAGCTGGGCCTCTTCTAACTCACTAAACTCTGAAATTAACAGTGTATTGTTGAGAAAACTGTTGACTCTCACAGTGATAAGACCTAATTATATCAAGGAATGGTATGCAAAGAGGTCTTTGCTTATACTTATTGCTAGAACAACGAAGGACAGGTAATTTCATGATTTGCCCCGTTGGAGGGTCGGAAATGGAAAAGCATAGAGGGGTCACACCTGCAGAGAGGAACAGACAGGACCGGTGACCCAGGGTATTCTATCCCATCCACATCATGCTCAGTATAAAAGCTGAGGGATCAAAGGGTCAACTCTCTTCTTTCTTCAATGGCCATCATTTGAGGAGGATCTTGTCTGTTCGTCTGCCTTTGATTCCTATCCATGCCTTCCTGACTCCAGATCTGGAAGCCAGCTCCTATCAGTCACTGAGTCCTGTCTGGGACTTTTCCCAATGCCCACTGACGACATGATTGTCATCCCAGAAGCTTGATACAGTTTTGTGTATATATATAATGTATGTATTTCATCTTTTTTTTTTTTTAAATTTTAGTATTAATATTTCATTAAAGTAGTTTATTTCATTCTAAACTCATAAATATCTTCAATCTCTTCCTCTCTTTTTGGAGGGAGGAAGAGCCATGTGTCAGTCTGGTTTTGGTAATTTTGGCTGAAACCATGATAAAAACAAATAGCTTTATAATTTTAATATCTCTAGGGTATTCATGACTACCAAAACAAAACAAAAAAAAACCACACACAAAACCAAATTAAAAAATACCACAACAGCAAAAGCCAAACAACCAGCAAAAGCCAAATAGGTGAAGCATTCACTTGAAGGAATAAATATACATATACAATAGAATTTGTATAAGCCATGCTCCATCACACTAGGATTCTACAAAGAAAAGTGAGCGAACAGAAAGAAGTATGTTCTGTCCAAAAAAAGATTCCGTGAAGTACATACAAACAAAAATTGACTCTCATTGAAGTCTATGGAGTGTGATGTTTCAGATAGAAATTCCTTGGCACCATGGATCATATGAATACATCTTCTCAGCGTACCAAGTTGCCAAAAAGATGTGTTACATTAACCCACCCACCCCCTAGTCTCCACTGTACTAATTTTGACTGAGCAATAATTGTCTAGGAACATTGTTTTTTTTTTATAGACCAGCACAGTTGGTCAGGGTTCTAGGCACAAACATGAAACTCAAAAAAAAAAAACTTTAAAACTTAAAAAAAAAAAAACCAACAAAAAAACCCACCTCTGCAGCTTCTTGCTCCACTCCTCAAGCATTTACCCACATTTTAGCAACATATATCTCATGCTTGCAGCCCAGCTCCACCCTCCCCCCTAGGAACTGCCCAAGAGTATTTTATCCACCAGAAAACCTAGGTAGAGGAGATACTCTGCATCCCAGAAGTTACACTTTTCCGCTATCATCATCACACAGCTCTGTAAGGTAGGGCACACCCAGCACACTCCTCCATTAAGGAAACAGGATTACAGGCTTGTTGAGGCCAGAAAGTACCTTTGAAGGACATCTTATCTAACCTCACTGCTCAAGCAGAACCAAGTAAAGCAGGTTGTCCAGGACTATATCCAGATGGCTTTTAGATATCTCCATGGATGAAGATTTCTCCCTGAGAAATCTGTGCCAGAGCTGAGCATCCTCACAATAATTAAAAAAAACCAAAATATTAAAAACCTTATGCTTAGACAGAACCTCATCTTTTCATTTCACTGGACACCACTGAAAAGAGTCTGTCTCAGTCGTCTTTACCCTTCCCTTCAGATTTTTTCATAACATTGATGGGATCCATCCTGAGCCTTCTCTTCTCTAAGTCAAACAGTCACAGCTCTTTCAGCCTTTCCTCATATGAGAGGTGCTCCAGTCCCTTAGTTATCTTAGGGGCTCTTCACTGAACTCTCTCCAGTAGCTCCATATTTCTTTTCTACTGAAATTCATGGAATCTTACAAAGTTAGAAGACCGAAGTGACACTTATATTGAAATATCTTCATGTCTTAATTCTATAGGTCTTATCACAACCCTGTGAATTTAATATTGTGCAATGAAAATGACTTTTAAGTATACCACATCAATCTCCAAAATAACTATTGACTAGAAAGTAGAGCCTAACAACTACCTAAAATACATTCCCAAGATAGATATGAAACAGCTATGCAGTTTAAAAGATGAAGACCCCCATTCAGCTGTAAAAATTCCTTGTCTGGCTTCTGCCTCCTACAAAGGAATTGGAAAAGGATGAGGAATAGCACAGAACATTTTTGAACCAACATCATAAACTTTGATTTTGCAGACTGATCATGCAAAGATGTTTGACTTTGAGAAGGCAGCTTTTGCAGAATAAAAAAGAGATTAAAAGCCACTGAATGAGGCCTGAAGACCCACCAGGCTGGGACAAGTCCAGGAGGAGACGGAAGAAATAACAGATCAAAATATAAAAATCATTCATTTGGAGAAGAAAGAACACAAAGATAAAAAAAGGTGTTCATTTTCCTTGGAGAGACTGTTCAAAGACTAGAGAGTAGCAACATTTTCTTCATCTTTAACTTACCTTCTTTCTCTAATACTTATTTTCTACTTGCTAACATTTGTCAAATTTGCTTTTATTCTACAAATGCCTCTGATAGTATCAAAACTTTGAGTTGTTGTCCCTTTTCTTTGTCTTATAAATATCAAGTAAGCATCCTAATCCCCATGTGGCTGCTTGCTACCCTTTTCAATTCTGGTGTTGGATTCTGCTGCTTTTCTTTTGATTAATTGTGACTTCAAATAGTCCTAGCAAGTCACACTCTTTGCAGAATTCCTTTTGCTACACTGAAACAAGCGAAGAGCAAATCCAAAACTACACAGCACAAGTACTGTTATATTTGACCACACTGAAAGCCCAGCAGCCTCCCTCTAACAGGATACAGAGGATGCACAGGCCAACAGTACAAAACTATGTCATATGTGGACCAGGCATCTCCCTCTATATTTTCCTCTATTTTCAATATCTTGAGTGTGATGTTGACTACATGACAAATTACTGTGGGGGAATGGAAATTGCTGTCACCAAGGCAGAATTAAAATGCAGCATCCTTCAGCATCCTCAAATGTTCACTACCTGATTTCCATCACAGATTTCTGAAAGAACTGACAAATAAGAGCATAGGATTAAGAAGGGTTTGGTTTGGTTTTTTTTTTTTCCAGTTTGTTTTTTAAGATAAACCCAATTAGTCTGAAGTAGAATGATCGGATTGGAGAAAAGCAAATGCAGGGCTAGTAATTTAGGGTGACAAAATGCAATTTATGCGATCACAAGCCCACTAGTCTGCCTGTTTGGATAAAAATTTGGAGGAAGAAATAAATGACAAATGAAGGTACACTGAAAAGGAAGGGAAATCCTCATAGATTTAACAAACACAACTGTTTGCTAGACTGGTTTTCAGTCCTCTTGAATGTAAACACAAACTGAAATTAATCTCATCTATTCTGATTTCAGGAAAACACTCAATACAGCTATACACTAAAAAGTTTAACAATGGCAGAAGTTTGCCTGTTCTAACAATAATTGAAGAAGACAACAATATGGCATCATTCACTGTGGGAACTACTTGACACCTGTCACAGAAAAGGATGACATCTAGTATCTCAAAGTGCTGACTCCCATAAGGTGCTACTTATATCAACTACTTTCAATCATTTGAAAGTTGAGCATCTAGTCTCAGTACTATGTCTAAATTATGTCTAAACTCTTCTGTTTAAGATGAACAGAATGAGTTGCTCTCAGCGGGTGGCTATGGCTTTTTAATACGTAGAGTACAAACATTAGGCATTTAGATGGATGAAATTAGGCAGAAAAGCCACCATCTCAGGAAGCAAACTTCCCCATCCACCTCTACCCCCAAAACAGTTCTCAATATTACTTACATGACTGATCAATCTATCTCCATTACAACTATGGAGAAGGTAACTGCCATGCCAAGAAGTATCAGGTGATGTATTACCTATCCCCTGGACAGTATTCCTATCACTGTGTCTGAAATATTCTTATCAGCCTTTGTCTGAAATACTGTATGTAATTATGATCACGTATTTGCAAAAAACCCCATATATCCACAAAGGAAGAACTGACAGAGAATGGATATTAACACGATCAGACAAGTGCAGAAGTGACCTTAGAAAAAAGGCTGAAAAAAGTTGACTTGTTTAGCTTAGTCAAACACAGCCTAAGAAAATAAGTCGTTGCTTTCTAAGCTATGAAGAAAGTAAGCCCCTTAGAGGGTAAAGAACTACTTATACTAAAAGGACATTGGTGGCACAAGAACAAATGTCTGTAAATTCATAGCAAATAACTGTTGACAGGATGTCAAAAAAGAGTTTCAAAACCTCAGAGGAATAACTTTCCAATAGAAATAATGGGCACAGCATAGTGAAATCTGCAACTAGAATTAGTATTTTTACAATAAAAATTTAGATCTTTGAATTTGAAGCTTTAAGTTTCAATGGTGGCTGGTGTAGGAAAGGACTGGACTGGATCCAAATTGTGTTTTCTTGTTCTATGCTTTCATACAAGAATTACTACTCACATCTACCCTCCCTCAGCTCAGGTCACCATTCAATCTCATCCTTTCTGGCCCATCAATGTCTTTCCCTTGTGCATCTCCAAGTACAGTCACATTACTCTCCACATCCCCTCAAGCCCTCTGTCTCAAGCTACTCCTTCTATCACCCTCCTTCTCACTACCTTTAAAAATAATAGGCCAAGCCAGACAACAGACAAGTTTCTGCCCAGGCAGGTGTTGTTTTGTTGAACACTGGAGCTGCATGCTTCTTTGAAAAAGGTAATTGGAGTGGTCAG
The DNA here is from genome assembly GCA_013400055.1 of Nycticryphes semicollaris. NCBI lineage: Eukaryota > Metazoa > Chordata > Aves > Charadriiformes > Rostratulidae > Nycticryphes > Nycticryphes semicollaris. The sequence continues at coordinate 122,416 of VXBJ01005268.1, forward strand.
AAAGAGAAAAATCTACGGACATTTCCGTTGCTGAATTTCCTTTGATCATCACTCTTTCTAGGATTTTCCTGGCCTGACCCCAAGAGTGATCTCTGTAGTCAAGAACTATGTCTACGTAACTGAACTTTCACAATTCTGGCATAATACTGGTGATTCTGAACAGGTTGCTTCCAGTACAGAAAGGGGAAAAAAAGGGATGGTGCTTCACCCTTACATTGAGCTATGTTATGGGAGATGCTCCCATCAGAATGAGATGTAGAGAGGGATTGCTCACATGGCTGGTCTTTACTTGTGTGTGTAAGTCACTGATGCTTAGCCTGCAGCAGTTCAGCCTGGACTGCATGCCACCATCTCAATGTAAGTACATTCTTTTTGTGACTGTAAGTGCATGCCACAGTGCACAAAATTATTCCACTCCTATTACAGTTTAGCAAGAAAGAGTTTCTGTTGTTGGGTTTGTGTCTATTTGTGGATGTAACCTAAATACTGAATGTCAGGTCACAGAGAGGTCACTACGCTCTAAATGTAGAAATATTTTACAGGGCTTTTGCCAAGCACAATGAACATCATCAGCAAACAAAAGAACTGTAACAATCCATGGCCACATCACAATTCCAGAAATACTCAGTGAACTACTGCTTACTTTAGTAATCCCAGCAGCACCTGTGTCTAACACAGCACAACAGCAAAGCAGTGTCACATACTTTTTTGTTAACTGTCACATTCACTTATGTTACATTGTAGAAAGACATAGCAAAATACTGAGCGATACACTTGCAGTTTCCTATTCTATTGTTATGGCCATACATAGTTCTATTTTTAACTCTAACCTAAATATAAGATGTAAAAGCACAGAAGGGTCTTGCGTGTCCACATATGTAAAAATCATTCAAGCCTATCATTTAATTCAGTAGCAAAAGATGACCAGGAATAAAGTTGAATAAAATATTTTTGAATTTTTTGAATAAAATTTTTTAAAATTGAAATTCCAGAAGTTAAATGTGTTTTCAAAATTTAGATTAACTTTTGGTATACGTAGACATTTTTTCCAATCTTCCACATACCAGATACTGTACTCTCCCACCTCAATTAAAAAAAATAATCAGGGATATTTAAATTCTGCTAAAATTGTAATTTTGGAATCGTTTTTAGTGCCTTGAATTTTAAGTATGGAGTTGCTCCCAGTGACTTCTAAATATTTGTTGCTTTTATTTTATTTTTTTGTTACATTTGTATTCTTAGGGAGCAATACAATGACCCCTCCTCAGAAGTTCAAAGGGCCACTTATATTTTTAACTCGAAATGAGTCAGTCTGAAAGCACTTAAAGACAAAATTTTGTCTAAACACAAACTGAAATGTTATTTTTTACTGAAATTTCTAAGGGTAAACACTGAAAGATTATAATCCTCTAATTTTAATATAAAATGAGTAAAAACATTCCTTAACAATAAAGTGACTGTGATCTTTCTGTACAGAAATAATATTTAAGTTTACAGGGATTTGGACTAAGGAATAGTTTTCAAGAATGAGTGACAGTTCTCTTTCCTACCTCAGATGACTGGAAACTATTTTCCACACAACTCTAAAATAATTATATTTTATTTTAAATCTTGGTGAATCTAAAACATGTACAGGAATGAAATTATAAACACTGCAGCTTCTGCACACGCCTGATAATTTTAATATGAATGCCATTTTAATAATTTGCATATTTTGCAAAAAATGTGTACATATTCAATTCACATATGTATGTATATAAATATGTAGTTGATTCTTCAGTATACTAGCCACTGTAATCATCTACACCAAATTAATAATAACTGGCAACTTTTTGTTTCTAAGGATAAATGAGTTTTCACAATCTCTGCCCTTGCTCCCCTACTCAACTCAATTAATATGAACCCTTTGGACTTTCCACATAGATCACATCTATGTGTGTCAGGAAATAAGGAAATAAAATTTTCAAAGAGGACACCTGGCATTAATTTTACCTATTGTAAAAGCTTCTAAAAAAGATCTCATATTTCAAGTTTAAAAATTCATCTAAATGACAGAAATACAGCAAGATGTAATTAGGTACATTTTGGTTGCTCTCATTACAGAGACCAGGGATAGTTTTGCATTTTTACTATTATTCTGTCCATTAAAGCATTGATAAGCTGAGTTTCAAGATCTTGCTCAACAGGAACATGAAAATCAGTTGTGCCAAGGGTTTTTTTTTATGGCACCTTTGTTTTGCAATTATGAACTACTCTCTACACCCCCAGGACACTTGTTCTTGCAGACATCTTCTGAGTTAAGAGATTGCCAAAAAGGTTTTTACTCCTCATTACAAAGGTTCTAACTCAGCTCTTTTTTTTTTTTGCAGATACTCAAAATAATCAATGATATTCCCACAATGCACCAATGCATCAGGTACAAGTTCTTTACATATTACCACTGCTCTTTTCTTGGACTCTACAATTTCTTACTGAAAGGCACTGACACTTCTGTTTTTGCAGGATTTATTGCAAACCCCCCCCCCTCCTTTGCATAGCAAGAGACCCATGACATGTGCAACTCTCTGCCACTACAGAGAACTGAACTTAAAACAGATTGTGACTTTCATGGAATACTGGGTAAACCACCATGACTGAAAGAAGTACGAAATACTAAAAAATGATCACTCCTTGTCAGTAAGATTTATGTGGAAAAGATGTTCAGAAAAGAGTGAGAGGAGAAGAAAAACCCACAACCCAGAGACCAATTTCATTTTGCCAATAAATAAATTAGAGAAGGCATGATAAACTAATTGCATAGTAAAAAGGGAAAACTTACTAAAAATCACTACTTGGAAATATAAAAGTTCTAAAAGGAAATTCTGTGTAGATTAATATGTAGTTGATTATCCAAGGAAATGCTGAAGCTATCCTTGTATCAGGGATTAGCCATTTATATATATTTAGATGTATAAAAATGATTTCAAATATGAAAATAAACGTAGTGGTTACAGACTTAGGACAATCTCTAATGATTGTAAATTAGGATTAAAAAAACTGCAGGAAGCAGATAATGTCACGTCAGTCTAACATGGGTTCTTACATTTGCCTTAGAAACATCTGGAATGGCTTTTACCACTGAGTAGTGGCCTGGTTAGCATTATGGACACTAAGGAAATTTGACAGTCTGCAGGGAAAACATCTCAAAACTTCATAAAAATCTAAAGATGTTTCACAGCACATTTTAAAAATAAAATAAATGTTATTTTACATGTAAGAAAACTGAATCTTGGACATGCAACGCAGCAACACCCAGCAGATCAGACCTGCAGACTTGTAGCCCTATACTGTGATCAATGTAAGATATTTAATCCTGCAAAGTCAACCATCACACTACTGATAAGAAATCAACTTGGTCAGAGGCTCAGAAGATAATTATTTTAGATTCACAAAACCTATGGATTGCTCGGAAAGAGAGATGAGCATTACAAATTACATTTCCTAAAGAGACAATGAATATTGAATTCCTGCTATTCCACCACAGGCTTACCTTGACCATTGTAAACCAGCAGGCTCACCAAGCTACTCATCCCTCAGTGAAAAAGTCTCAGGATCATGGAGAGGAGGATTGATGGACAGGTGCTGGGGTAATATCATTACAGTATAGATCAGAACTACCCATGGATTAGAAACTTGTAAGGACTCTTATCATGACTCTATTAGCTGTCTGAAGACAATAGCTTGCCTTGAAAGATATTTAGTTTCCACTTCCAACTTCTTTACCTTTAGTTATGTCTGAAGCTCCTAAAAGTTTGGGGGAAAATATCTTTTCTGTCATCCCATGACCATATTTCACCCAAAGAGGTCTTGGCTTTAGGAAAGATATAAAAGGAACTCAAGTTTCCTCCAGGTGCCATGAAATGACACCTGCTCTCCTGCAAATACCCTCAGTACCTTATTCCACACTGACAGCAACCTAGTGTAGACACAATGCCATGTGCCTGGGAGAAAAAAGTGAAAGGAAGAAGTACTTACGATGAGGACAGCACTCAACCGATCACTTTGGACCTGCTGCACTTGGATGCAGGGTCCTGACATTTGTAACCTTGAGCCGCTAGGAATGTTCCCAGCATCACCATTTGGGGTGCTGCAGTTACTAGGCCCAAGACCCACAGATGCCCTGTACAAGTAGGTATGAGTCAGTTTACCCACACCAGTGACCTCCAGCATGTCCGGTGGGAGGTGGGAGCTGGGAAGCATGTGCACCCTATAGCAATACTTTTCATAGTCATCAGCTGGGCAGCAGCAGCTGCAGCAACAGCAAGTCCGGCAGTGGCAGAGCCTCACAATGGCAAGAAAGAGGAGAAACACTGCAAAGATGCAAGAGACACAGGCAAGGGAAACAATCAAGTAGATGTTTGTAGCATTGAGCAGTGGTGGTGGCTTTCCACTGTCATCAAAGTCTGGCAGTGCCTGGGGCAGGGTGTCAGCCAGCAGGATGCCCACTGTCACAGTAGAGGAGAGTGGTGGATCCCCATGGTCCTGCACCACCACAACCACCTTGTGCTTGAGAAAGTCAGTGGAGCGCATGGAGCGCGTGGTACGCAGCTCACCAGAGTGCGGTGCCAAGCGGAACAGGGTGGAGTCAGAAGAATGGGCAAGGTGATAGGAGAGCCAGGCATTTTCCGCATTATCCTCATCATCTGCCACTATTTTGGTCACCAGATAGTTCTCATCAGCCAGGCGGGGCACAACTTCCACAGCTATTGAGCCGTTCTGGCTGGTGGGGTACAGGATGGCTGGGGCATTGTCATTCTGGTCTGAGATGTAAACATTCACAGTTATAGCAGTACTCAAGGCTGGTGACCCATTGTCCTTGGCTTCCACTTGGAAATGGAAGCTCCTAAGTTGCTCAAAGTCAAAGGCACATTTTGCATAGATGCTCCCACTGGCCAAGCTCACAGACAAAAGGCTGGCCATGGCATTGCCTGCAACTGTGGAATTCCTGAGTGTGTAAGAGATCCTTCCATTCTCCCCTATATCAGGATCAGATGCTGAGACCTGGTAGAGGAAAGCACCAAGTGGATTATTCTCCTGCACAAACACATCAAATGTGTCATTACTGAAGACAGGAGGGTTATCATTCACATCAGAAATATGTACCCAAAGGGTCTTCTGAGTGGTGATGGGTGGAGACCCCAAGTCTGTGGCAGTAATGGTGATGTTGTACTCGCTGATTAACTCTCGATCCAGAAGCCCACTGGTGACAAGGCTGTAGTAACTTTCAAGGGAAGGCTTTAACTGGAAGGGAAGGTTGTCAGGAATCTGGCAGGTTACTTTTCCATTCTCCCCAGGGTCCTTATCCATAACACTCAGCAGAGCTATCACTGTGCCAGGAGCAGCATCCTCAGGAATGGGACTAGAAAGGGATGTAATTGTTATCTCTGGGCCATGATTGTTCACATCAGTGATTTCCACCAGCAGCTTGGCTGTGCTAGACATACCAAATGCCCCGTTGTCCCTTGCCTCAATAAGCATCTCGAGGAGAGGTCTCTGAACAGCTAAAACACCATTGACTGTCACCTCCCCAGTGTGTGGGTGAATTGAGAACATTTGCTGTAGATCAGCAGAAGTAGTATTGCTAAATGAATACCTGACTTCTCCATTTGGACCTTCATCCAAGTCCGTGGCATGCACTCGCGTTACCAAAGTGCCACTGGGAGAGTTTTCCAAGATACTCGCCCTGTAGACTGAGTGCTCAAATTCTGGTGCATTGTCATTGGTATCCAGCACAGTCACAATGACTGGGACATCACCGGACTTTGGAGGATCCCCACCATCTTTGGCTGTAAGAACAAGTCTGTGAGTGGCTTGCTGCTCCCTGTCTAAGGCTTTCTTCAGCACCAGTTCAGGATATTTACTCCCATCCCCGCGTGGCTGCATTTCCAAATGGAAATGTTCATCAGGGCTCAGAGTATAGTTCTGGACACTGTTGGTACCTTCATCAAGATCTCGGGCGTTGGGGAGCGTAAACCGTGCCCCAGGTGACAGGAACTCAGGCACATTTATATGGTATTCACTTAAAGGAAAGCTGGGGGAATTGTCATTTATGTCCAAGACTTTAAATTCCATCCTATAAAGCTCTAGAGGGTTTTCTAACACAAGTTCATAATTCAGAAGGCAGGCAGACTTTAATTCACAAAGCTGCTCTCTGTCTATGGGCTCATTAACAGTTAAAGCCCCTGTGCTTGCATTTATATTAAAATATTGCTTACTTGAACTGGTGATCATGCGAAATTTCCGAGCTGAAAGTGTAGGTGCATCTATTCCTAAATCCTTCGCTATGTTCCCAACAGACGTTCCACACTCCGTTTCCTCGGCGATGGAATATAGTACTTGCCCATTCACGGTGCAGCAAATAAGGCAGAAGACCATTAAATAGACCCGCATTCTTCCTCCCCTGGCTCAGCTCCCCGCAAACCGGCTCAGCAGGAACATAATCCAGAATTGCAGTAAACCCCGCGAAGTTCTCAGCGCGAAGAGAACGGGCACCGGGGCTCACCAGCGGCAAGCCGAGAAGTTCGCTGCAAGGCGCCCCTGCTCCGCGGCGGCTTNAGGCGCCAGCTCCGCTGCTCTGCTCCCGCCGCCGCTCGCTATGACCGGCGCGGCGGGACCCTGCGCGTCTCTTACACGCGCGGCGGCGGTGGCGGCGCCACCCAGAGGCCGCGGCGATACCTGCGCCGCCGGGGGGGTGAGGCTGCGCTCCCCCCACCTTTTGCGCACACAAACACCCCCCCCCCCCCCACCCCCCCCCCACCTCCGTCTTTTTTTNACGCCCCGACGGAGATCTAGGGGGGGAGAGGGAAGGGGAGAGGGAGAGCTCCATGTTCCCGAGTTCGTGTCAGGGATGTGTTTCCGTGAAGGAGAAATGGAGAGCAGACCCTCCCCCTCCTTCACTTCCTCCCTCCCTCCGCTCCGTGCAGGAAAGGCAGCGAGAGGATGCGCTGCAGCACGCTGTCAGAGTACTGCGGTGGAAGAGAAACGGCTATGAGAAGTGACAGGCATCGGCTCAACATGGGTCAGCACAGTGCAGGCAGGCTCCAGCTGAGCACAACATTTCCCAGAGGGGTTTTAAGAGCGCAATTAAAGGAGGCAGTCGGCTCCGCCCCATCAAACTTAACG
>VXBJ01005268.1:144879-162521 GCA_013400055.1 Nycticryphes semicollaris
CCCGCCTCGTCCGGGTCCCGCGCCCACACGCGCGCCAGCTCCGCGCCCGCCGCGTTGTTCTCACGCGCCAGCACCGTGTACACGGCCTGCGAGAACGACGGCGCGTTGTCGTTCACGTCCGACACCGGCACACGCACACCGCGCACGGCGCGCAGCGGCGGCGACCCGCCGTCCTCCGCACGCACCTCCACCTCGTACTCCGACACACGCTCGCGGTCCAGCGCCTCCCGCAGCACCAGCGAGTACGACCCCGCGAACCTCGACACCAGACCGAACGGCGACGACGGCCACACCGCGCACCCCACGCGACCGTTCGGCCCCGAGTCGCGGTCCGACACGCTCAGCAGCGCCACCACCGTCCCCACCGACGCGTCCTCCGGCACCGGCACCGACAAAGACGTCACCCACACCTCCGGCGCGTTGTCGTTCACGTCCAACACCTCCAACACCACCTTGCAGTGACCTGACAACGGAGGTGTCCCTTTGTCTCTCGCTTCAATACGAAAATCAAATATAGCGACTTCTTCATAGTCCAGGGCACCCGTGAGACGGATCTCCCCCGTCTGCGGATTGACGGTGATCACATCTTTTCCACTTAGTGGAAAGAAGTTGGTCGCCGTGTAGGTCACCTCACTATTAACTCCCTCGTCCGGATCCGTGGCGTTCACACGCACCACTAAAGATCCCTCTGCAGCGCTCTCCGTCAGCTGCACTTTATACACCGACTGGTTGAACTGGGGCGCATTGTCGTTGGCGTCCAGCACCGAGACCACCAGCTCCATTGTGCCTGTCAGCGACGGACGGCCCCCGTCACTCGCTGTCAACACCAACCGGTGCACAGGCACCGTCTCACGGTCCAGTGGCTTCGTTAAAACCAGATCTGGTACAAAGTTTGGCTCATTCGACTTTTGTATATCCAGACTGAAATATTCGCTGGGGCTGAGTGTGTAGGAGAGCTGCGCGTTGGCTCCGACATCTGCATCCGACGCGCCCTCCAGCGGGAAACGGGAACCCGGCAGAGACGATTCCGCGATGCTGAGGTTTTTGCGGGCGGCGGGGAAGACCGGGGCGTTGTCGTTGATGTCGGTCACCTCCAGCTCCACGTGGAAGACGCGCAGCGGCCGCTCCACCAGCACCTCCAGCCGCAGGGCGCACGGCGCGCTCTTCCCGCACAGCTCCTCCCGGTCCAGCCGCGAGCTCACCACCAGCGCCCCGCTCGCCCCGCTCACCTCCACGCTCGACCCACCGCCCTGCGACACCAGGCGCACACGCCCCCACTCCCCATCGACCGCCTCCAGGCCCAGGTCCTGCGCCAGACGCCCCACCACCGTCCCGGCCTTCGCTTCCTCCGGCACCGAGTACCGCACCTGACCAACGCCCGCCCAACACGCCGCCTGCAACAACAGCACCCGCAACACCACACCCCANTCTTTCTCCCCCCCCCCCGCTCTTCCTTCTTTCCTCATTTCTTTTCTTTGTTAATTTCCCCCCTATTTTCATATTCCTTCTAATCTTTTTTTAGTTTCTTCCTCCTCTTTCTTCTTTCTTTTCTTCCTTCTCCTTCTCCCTTTTTTTCTTACCCTGCCGTGCCGTATTCTTGCCTTCCCTTTCTTATCTCTTTACGTCCTTCTGTCTTCTTTACCGCCAATGGCAGCTCCCCAGTCCCCTGCGGCGCCGCAGCGGCGAACATCAAAGACGGGACCATCAGCGGTAATTATGGGGCATTAGTGCCGGAATGCTCTACTCTAGCAAAAAGGGCAGCCTGTTAGGGTCCAACTCCGTTCAGCGTCTGTAGAAAATGGCGCTGCACCCTGGTATCCTCCTTTATAATTCCTTCCTTTCCCATCGTCCTTCCTTGATAACTTCGTTCCTTCGTTTCTTCCTTGCTTGTTTTTTTCTCTCTTTCTTTTTTTCTTTCTTTCCACAACTTCGTTTCAGTCTACAGTGATGGCGTTGTTTCATGCTACTAAACTTACTTACCTTTTAATTCTTTCTATACATGCCGTCTCTCTATTGCTTGCTTAATTATTTACTTTTTTTTCCCTCTATTTCTCTTCTCTTTTCTCTATCCCCTACTCTTCTTCTTTTCTTTCTTTATTCTAATCTTCTCTTCCCTATCCTGTCCTTTTCTTTTCTGTTTCCCTCTTTTTTTTTCTTCTTTACCAATATATTTTCTATATGACTACATCACATCCGCCATCGAGCACAGACATGCCCTCAGACACGAACTCTTTTTTCTTCCTCACTACATTTAATCGAGACTTACACAGGATAAGCATATCAAAGTATCTGAGTATCGAAGATGCTGAAATCCTCAACTCATTTAGCCACGCAGAGATAACGTTGGTGCATGCTGGTAATCTACTTTATCTTCCTGTCCTTCCTTTCTCTTCCTTCTTTCTTCTTTACCTGTCTTTTCCTTGCAAGGATGCCTTTCTTTACTACTTCCTTTATCACTTTCCTTTTTCCTTTCTGGTTGGTCCTCTCTTCCTTATTTCTTTTCTCTTTCCTCCATCTTTTATTCTTCGCCATTTTTTTTCCTGGCCTGTCCTGCCCTGTTCTTCCCTCCACTTTCTCTTCTGCTTTCATCCTTCTCTCTTTCTTCATTTTTCCCGTTTACCAAAGTAGTTTCCTCACTTGCCATGAGCATGGAAATACCATTTTGCAAGATTTCTCATTTCTTTTTCCACCTTCCATGCCTTAGGACCAGTAACAACTTTCCTGCTTTCCTACTTTCCTATGGTCTATGCACCTCCCCATCCCTTCCCTTCTGTACGAAGACCACATTCTTCACCCCCGGTCCACTTGAGGGCCCAGCAAATACCACTGCAAGGCAATCATTTGCAAAGAACAGAACTGCTGCACCACGACAGAATCCACCATATCTGGAAACACAAGCCCAAACCGCAGCTACCTGGACATCACCGCAAACAGACTGCCAATTTTTCAAGCAATACATGGGCAACTTTCATTCAGGAACTGAAACCTGTAACAGCCCAGCAAAGAAGGCTGAAAAAAAGCATGGGGCTACCACAGCTCCTGAGCATTCTCCATTAAAAGCTATTCTTCCAGCTCTGTTTTCTTCAATACTCAGTAGCGTTAGCCTCCCCCTTCATTAGTATGAGCTACCTGTTACACAGACAAACAAAAGCCACCGAGGTAACAACACACATTTGCATCCCCCTGGCATCCAGTACACTCACTCAGAGAAATGCATTGGGGTCTCTCCTCTCTACGTGCTTGCTGCCGTCTGCTCATGCTGTGTCAGGAAGCAGCAAGAAATGAATGAGAGCAGATAGTGGTGTTTTGCTGCTCAATCCAACATAAAGTAATGATAACTGAATAGAAACAAAAGTGCATCTGTCTCTCAAATGCATCATCTTTAGGTATCAATAACTTATTCATAGCATCACTGGTTACTTCTTAAGAATAAGCAACATTTTCAGGACAGGATAATTGCTTCTAAGGGACATTCCCCTTAACATTATCAGAGAGTTCTGGGGAACCTGAACAGAAAAAAAAAAATGTATTGCAAAAGCCTCAAAATCACCTGAGAGTGCGCAGTGGTTCTCTATGCACTTCTGTCACAAGAAATGCAGAAGAGACCCGTGAAAGCTAAGGGCATTCTCTCAACGTCAAAACGTCAACCTCAGCTCTGGTTGGTGAAAAAGCTATCCTCCAGACCAATGCTCAAACACCCAAATGTCTGCAAAAAGAGAGCTGCAAAATTCTTCCATCTGCACCTCATTCACTGTCACCAATACATCGTCAATGTGAGAGAAGAAAAACCAAAATGGTGGGAGTTTTTCCAGAGAGAAGACAACCAAAGGATCCCATTCCACTGGTTTGAAATGCAAGATTTGCCAATGTCTTGAATATGGAGAGCACTTCTCCTGCCCAGCAAGACAAAGAGATGAGCAGAGAGGTGACCAAGAAGAGCCTGCCAGAGGACAAACAAATTGATACGAATTTCAAAAACGACCTGTTTGACCAGCAACATAGCATGTTCAGAAGCAAATGATTCAAAGAACCTATGGCAGATGTCTTCACACGGGAATATCATGGAGGATAAAGGGTGCAAGGATATGAAAAATGTATCCTTAGACAATCCTGAGCAAGCAGCTCTGCATCAGGCCTCTCCTTAAGGTTTTCTACTGGCATCCTCTATGACACACCTTGGGAAATGAGATCTCCAGGTAAACGGACATTCTCCAGTACTTCAGCAATGACACAAAATGTGTTATGCCCAGCATGTCCAATTCACTCAGGCAAGACTCTTCCCCAGTCAAAGTTAACCTCCCAGTGACACATGCCCAGGCCTTATTCCATCACACTAGGAACATCACTGACACTATACCCAGAGACTGGTCTACCACAATAACATGCCCCAGTGCTCAACACCACTTTGAGCATCACAGAAAGAATATGTGGATGGATGCAAAGGCACTGGCAGACTCCCCCCACATGCCCAAACTTCACCTAAAAAAAAATTATACCTTTGCAGCATTTTCAGATACAAAGTCTTTGGAGCTGCACATTACAGTTTTTACAGATTGTGTGATTAGAGCTGTGAAAGAGATGTGGCAGCTCGGATCCCAGACCACAAATATTGTATTCTTCAACAGAACCACCCCAAATGCCATAGCACAAGCACACTGAAAATATCAACTCTGTAGGAAAATTTATACCTCAGAAAACCAGAGCTGAACTGCTGTGTAGGGTTTGGTGTGTATGTGCACATATATGTATAATCAATGTGTAATAGGACACAACATCTCTACTGAGGTGACTGTGCAAGTGCACAAGTCATAGAAGTCAGGAGCACAGAGATTACACCCACCTCCTCATGTCCCTTTACAAATGTTGCCTGAGGAGGAGCAAGGAATCAACACGGTAATATCATGTGCTGTGGAAGCTTCTATAGATGCCCACCACTACATGAGAACATCAGATCGAAGCACAAACATTCCACAACATCTTTCCTAAAGCAGAAGTAAAAATGCTCATCAGACAGTATTCTGCAGTGTGCATCTCAACACTTGTTACCTACACATTGCCTACAACAGCCAGGCAGCAGTGCAAGGCCACAGATGGAACATATTCATAATCTCAAAAGACATTGTGGGCATTTTGATACATGTTCTATCTCAAGATACAGAAGGACACCTTGGGAGCCTGAGAAAGGATCCTGGGAAAAAACACTGTGCCCATTCTGTCTCACATTTTCCTCTAGGCATCCCCCATTCCCCACTCTGGGATGTGTTGCCTAGACAAGCAGATCATCTCCCATTCTTATCCTCATATGACACGGCCCGCAGTCTTTCCAAGGATTTCCAGTTCCCTCACACAAGTCTTCCAACTGATCAAGGTCATCTTTCACATCAGGCAATGCAAAGGCCCTACGCTGTGCCACGCCACGTTCACCTCTACCACATGCCACAGTTTTCACTCCCACAGCAAGCCTCAAAAACTGCCTTCTGTTTATCCTTTGCATCAATGAAAGCACCATCAAAAAAACATACAGATGGCACACAGCAGACTTTCTGCTGCTGACCCATCATGTTTGGCATGCTTCAGCTCCCTCAGGTGGAAATGTGGCACACCTTGGAGCTTTATAAAAGTGGTGTCAAGACAGCTCTTACTGGCAAAGGCACTGATTTCATGATCTGAAGGAAAAAACCAATAGATGATGGGCACACTACCGTCAAGGGATGTTAATGACTGCTTAGAAGAATTTGATTTCGGTTTTTTTTGGGAGGGGTGGTTGTTTCCGTTTGTTTTCGGGTTTTTTGTGGTGTTTTGTTGTTATTGTTGTTGTTGTCTTTTCTTTTTCTTATTGTTGTTTGTGTGCTTTTTTCTTTTCAGAAATAAAGATTTCCAGAGCTTCTGAAACGTGTGGCTGTTAACACAAACTTTGAAAGAACATCAAAACAGGCCAGCATATTTCAAGGAACATCACCCACCAGGAATGCAAGTCCATAACCTAGAGGACAGGGGGAGCAGGAAAAGAAAAATAAAATGCCCGTTTGAAACACTTCTTTGACTTTTATTCCTCTCCCGCAATACCATATACTACAAACTATGCTTAAAAGATACATGGAAAAAGAACATAGGAAATGCTTGTCACGCCTTCCTTACTGTCTTAATGAGTCTCCTGGGCAAACCAAATGGGAGAAATTAAACCTCGGTGAGAGAAATACCTCACTTGTCACCTCGAATCACGTGTTTCACAGAGCAGAATCAGAGAGGAGGAGATCTCCTCTCAGAGTTTTCGATAAGAAATCACAGAACGATCAGCACTCAAAAACGGAAAATAGGCCTTTTCCTAATTCGGAAATGAGAAATTTTACTCTACGGGAACGCAACTCACACCTTCAGCACGAAATCTAAGGTGCGGAGAGTAACTGCTGCACGCGGCGTCCGTTACTCTCCGTATCTATCTCCCAAAGACAGAGCGGGGGGGAAGAGACGCGAAGACAGATGCAAAGTCCCCATTCACATCCTTAAGCACCCGACAAGCACCCACTGACTGAGGGAAATACGGGCTCACAACGCTTCCCAAAAACGACTGAGGAGGGGACGGGACACAAGGGACACAAAGGGCGATAAAGGGAGGGCCACTGACCGTGTCCAGCAGAGCGGGCGGCTCCGGCTGCGTCTCCTTCGCCGCGGCGACCGGCGGCGGCGGGAAGTTGGGGCTGAAAACCATCAGGTCGCTCTTGCCCGCGCCGTCCGCCACGCACACGCTCCGGCTCTGACGCTGCGAGTACGACCAGCTCCCCACTTCGCTGGCGCACACCAGCGTCGCCGCACCGGGACCCGACAGCACGGCCGACCGCGGCGCACACCGCGACGCCCCGTACAGCACCACCGCCAGCAGGAACAGGCTCGACACCGCGCAGATCGCCACCACCAGCCACACGTTCGTCGCCGACGCTACGGACGCCGACGCCGACACGCCCGACGACGGCCGAAGCCCCGACAACGACGACGACGCCGCCGCCGAGGCCTCGCCGCCCTCCACCAGCGACACGCTCAGCGTGGCCGTGGCCGAGAGCGACGGCTCCCCGTGGTCCCGCACCACGATCACCAGGCGCTGGCGCGGCCCGTCCGCCTCCTCCAGCGCCCGCGCCGTCCTCACCTCGCCGCTGTACAGACCCACGCGGAACGGGCCCTTCCCCCGCGGCTCCAACACCTCGTACCGCAGCCACGCGTTGTACCCAGAGTCCGCGTCCACCGCACGGATCTTCGCCACCACCTGACCCGCCGGCGCACCCCACGACGCCCACGCCCACAACGAACCCGACACCGCCTCCGGAGACGCCTCCACCCACGACACGCCCCACGCACCGCCCGCCGACGGCGCCAGCACCGACGGCGCGTTGTCGTTCTCGTCCACCACGAACACCTGCACCGTCGCGTTGCCCACCAGCGGCGGCTCCCCCGCGTCCACCGCACGCACCTCCAGATGCAGCACCTGCACCTCCTCGTAGTCCAGCGGCTGCAGCGCCCACACGCGACCGCTCTCCGCGTCCACCGACACGTAGCTCGACGCCGCGCGCCACCCCACCGACGGCGACGCGCCCCCGACACCGCCCTCCCACAACGAGTAGCTCACACGGCCGTTGCCCGCCTCGTCCGGGTCCCGCGCCCACACGCGCGCCAGCTCCGCGCCCGCCGCGTTGTTCTCCCGCGCCAGCACCGTGTACACGGCCTGCGAGAACGACGGCGCGTTGTCGTTCACGTCCGACACCGGCACACGCACACCGCGCACGGCGCGCAGCGGCGGCGACCCGCCGTCCTCCGCACGCACCTCCACCTCGTACTCCGACACACGCTCGCGGTCCAGCGCCTCCCGCAGCACCAGCGAGTACGACCCCGCGAACCTCGACACCAGACCGAACGGCGACGACGGCCACACCGCGCACCCCACGCGACCGTTCGGCCCCGAGTCGCGGTCCGACACGCTCAGCAGCGCCACCACCGTCCCCACCGACGCGTCCTCCGGCACCGGCACCGACAAAGACGTCACCCACACCTCCGGCGTGTTGTCGTTCACGTCCAACACCTCTAGCTCCACACTGCAGTGACCCGACAGCGGGGGCGTACCCGTATCTTTCGCTTCGACCTGTAACTCGTGTAATCGGACGTCTTCAAAGTCCAAGAGACGCGACAGTCTGATCTCGCCAGTTTTTGAGTCAATAGTGAAGAGATCTGTGTTACCTACAGGAACACAACTGACGATGCTATAAGCAAATTCCTTATTGAGACCTTCGTCAGGATCCGTGGCGTTCACACGCACCACCAAAGTCCCCTCCATAGCATTCTCTGGCAGCTGCACTTTATACACCGACTGGTTGAACTGGGGCGCATTGTCATTCGCGTCCAGCACCGAAATAACCAACTCCATCGTGCCCGTCAGCGACGGACCGCCCCCGTCACTCGCCGTCAACACCAGCCGGTGCACAGGCACCGTCTCACGGTCCAGTGGCTTCACGAGCACCAGGAACACAGATTTCCTGATTTCATCAGAGGATTTAATGTCAAGCGTAAAGTGGTCGCTGGGGCTGAGTGTGTAGGAGAGCTGCGCGTTGGCTCCGATATCTGCATCCGACGCGCCCTCCAGCGGGAAACGGGAACCCGGCACGGTGGTTAATTCCGCGATGCTGAGGTTTTTGCGGGCGGCGGGGAAGACCGGGGCGTTGTCGTTGATGTCGGTCACCTCCAGCTCCACGTGGAAGACGCGCAGCGGCCGCTCCACCAGCACCTCCAGCCGCAGGGCGCACGGCGCGCTCTTCCCGCACAGCTCCTCCCGGTCCAGCCGCGAGCTCACCACCAGCGCCCCGCTCGCCCCGCTCACCTCCACGCTCGACCCACCGCCCTGCGACACCAGGCGCACACGCCCCCACTCCCCATCGACCGCCTCCAGGCCCAGGTCCTGCGCCAGACGCCCCACCACCGTCCCGGCCTTCGCTTCCTCCGGCACCGAGTACCGCACCTGACCAACGCCCGCCCAACACGCCGCCTGCAACAACAGCACCCGCAACACCACACCCCAACTCACGACCATCCTCCCCGCCGGCACCCGCACGGGACCCGCAACGCACGGCTCCCCGCCGCCGCACGGACGCTCCGGCTCTCCTGCCCGCTCCGCGCCGGCTCCCCCTCCCCGCGCTCACAGCCGGGCTCTCAGCCGCACCGGGGCGGAGCCGCCTCCCAGCTCCGACGCCGTTTCTGAGCCTGCAGCGACACCGTGTGCTGCTCACACGCCTCACACGCTCCACAACATCCACCGCGTTCAGGGACCGGGCTCGTGATCTCTCCTCTCGGCTCTTCCTTCTTTCCTTCTCATTCTTCTTCCTTCCCTCTTTCTTTCTTCTCTCTTTCTTCTTTGATTTCTCGATCTTTGCTTGCAGAGATTTCTGCCTTTTTCATTTCTCTCTATCTTTCTTTCCTTATTCCTTTATTTTTTCATTAGTCTTATCCATTTTTTACACTCTTTCTAACCTTTCTTTCCTTCTCATTTCTCTTTTTCTTTCTCCTTCTATTTCTTCTTTTTTTCTTTTCACTTACCCTGCCGTGCCCTCTTCTTGCCTTCCCTCTCTCGGGGAGAGAGACACCCTTGTCTCCTCTTTACCTCTGACTGGCAGCTCCCCAGTCGCCACGGGCTCCACGGCGCAGACCATCAAAGACAGAGCCTTCAGTACTAGTTACAGGGCATCAGCATTCAAGCGCGGTACTCTAACCAAGGCGAAGGCTCTAAGGGACCAGCTCTGACCAGTGTCTGGAGAAAACCGCGCTGCACTCCGGTAGTCACCTTTGTTGTTTCATCCTTTATTTCTCTTCTTTCTCATCTTCCTTCCTTTTTCAATTCCTTTCTTAATTTCTGTCTTGCTTGCTTTTATCTTTCATTCTTTCTTTTTCCCCTTTATATCTTTCCTTCTTTCTTTCTCTGTACACCTTACTTTCAGTGTACGGTGATACTGTCAGTGCTTGCTAGGAAACATATTTACCGTTTCTTCCTTCCTGTATCTGCTTTCTCTCTTTCATTGCTTGGTTCTCGTTTGCTTTTCTTTTGCTCTGTTGTTCCCTCCTTCCTTCTATTCTCTAGCCTCTAAGACCTTTTTGTTCTTTCTTCTGATGTCTTCCGTGTCCTGCCTTCCCTTTCTCTTCTTCCCTTCACCAGTATATTTTCTATACAACTACATCACACCCGCCGTGGAGCACGGACAGGCCCTCAGGCAAGAGCTTTTTTCTTCCTCCCTACACTTATTCAAGGCCTACACAGCATCCCTGAACACCAAAGACCCCGAGGTCCTCAACTACATTAACCATGCACAGGTTATGTCAGTTCTGTATTTAATCTGCTCTATTGTCCCATCCTTCCTTCCTTTTTTCTTTTACCTTCTTTCCTCTTTGCTTCCTTGTTCCTTGCACAGATTGCTTCCTTTCCTGCTTCCTTTATCCTTCTATGTTTCTTCCTTTCTGGTTGATCCTCTCTTCCTTTCTCTTCCTTTTTTCTTTTCTCTTTCCTCCACCTTTTCTTCCTCATCCTTTTTCTTTCCTGGTATGTCCTGCCCTATTCTTCCCTCCACTTTCTCTTCAGCTTCTGTCCTTCTCTCTTCTTTTCCTTCGTCTTCTACCAAAATAGTTTCAATATGACTACACCATACTTGCCATTTTGCAAAATTTCTCATTCCTCTTCTTTTCCACATTCCATGCCTCAAAAATATCCTCCTTTCCTACGGTCTATGCAAGACAGACAGACTGCCCCTGCCCCTCTCCTTCCCTTCCCTTCTGGAAGATCACAATCTATTGCCTCAAGTCCACTCGAGGACTCAGCAAATAACACTTGTAAAGCAATCATATGCAAAGAACAGAACTGATCCATCACAACAGAAGCCACCACTCTTGGAAACACAAGCCCAGGCTCCAGCTACTTGGACATCACTGCAAACAGGCTCCTGAATTTTCAAACAACACAAGAGCGACTTTCATTCAGGAATTCAGCACGTTCCTGTAATACCCAGCATGGCAATGGTCTAAGAAGGCTCAAAGAGCACAGGACTACCACAGCTCCTGAGCACTCTCCATGTTTCTCAATAAAAAGCTATTCTTCTGTCTTCGTTTTCCTCAATACCCAGTAGCATTAGCCTCCACCGTCATTAGCATGATCCACTTGTTACACAGACAAACAAAAGCCACCAAGGTAACTTCACAACATTTTCAATGAGAACGTGCCTTTGACACCCAGTACATCCACTCAGAGAAATGCATTTGTGTCCCCTGTCCTTCTGTGTTTGCTACCATCTGCTCACACTGTTCCCCGAAGCAGCAGGAAAGGAATGAGCAGGCAGTGGTGCTTTGCTGCTCCAGATCTACAGGCTTAACAATCAATGAAACATTCAGTTGATCCAACATAAAGAAACCACCACTGAACAGGAGCAAAATTCTCTCAAACACAACTTCTTTATGTATCATTGACTTACCTGCAGCATTACTGGTTACTTCCTCAGAGTAAGAATTGGTTGTAAGGGACATTTTATCCTAACATTATCAGAAATATATGGAGAACCCAAAGAGAAAAAAAAAATCCATTCTGCAAAAGCTTCAAAATCACTCGAAAATGTGCATTGTTGCCTGATGTGCTTCTGTCACAAGAGACACAGAAGAGACAAGTGAGAGCTACAGACTTTCTGTCAATGTCAACCTTAGCCGAGGAGAGTGCAAAAGCCATCCCACACACTGATGCCCATTGACCCAAGGCTCTGCAACCAGGCAACTGCTAAAACTCTGCCATCAGCATCTCATCCACTGTTATCGACACATTGCCAATGTGAGAGAAGACCAAAAAAAAAAAAAAAAAAGGTGGGGGGTGTATGTGTGTGGGGAGGAGTTGTTGCTGAGAGAAGAAAACCAATGGATCCCATATAACTGTTTTGCAACATGAAGTTTGCCACCACCTTGAATACAGAGCACTTCTTCCCCTGAGTAGCAAGACAAAGAGATGGGAAAAGAGGTGACCAAGGAGAAATTTACAGAGTGCAGACAAATTGATATGAATTTCAAAAACCACCTGTTTGACCAACAACATACAATGTTCAAGAGCAAATGATTAAAGGAACCTATTCTAGATGCCTTCACATCACACGGGAATACCATGCAGGATAAAAAGGCGTGATGATGTGGAGAACTTCCAGAGGATCTAAGAGGATACCAAGCAAGCAGCTCTGTGTGTCAGGACTCTTCTCAAGGTTTTCTACTGTCATCCTCTATGACACATCTTGGGAAACGAGATCTCCAGCTAAGCGAACATTCTCTAGTACTTTACAAATGATACAGAACATGTTCAACCAAGCACCTCCATTTCTCTTAGGCAAGGTTCTTCCTCAAAGTCATCCTCCCAGTGGTGCATGCCCAGGCCTTATTCTGTGCCACTAGGAGAATCACTGCCACAATACCCAAACAATTGCTCCCTTCCAATAATATGGCCCATCTCTAAACAGCACTCTGAGCATGATCCAAGCCTTCACACATCCCTCATCCCCCACAGATGTTTCCTCATCATTGGCACAAAGGATGGATGCAAAGGCACTCACTCTCTGTCAGTCTTCCCACATGCCTGAGCTTCACCCAAAATACTTTGTGCCTTTTCAGCATTTTCAGGAGAAAATTCTACACAGCTGTACATTACAGTTTTTAAAGATTCTGTGATTAGACATGTGACAGCTCAGATCCCAGTCCACACAGATTTTATCCTTCAAGAGAAACACACCAAATGCAGAAGGGCAAGCACACTCACAATATCAACTAGGTGGGAAAATTTGTGTCATAGAAAACCAGAGCTGGGGTGCTCTGCAAGGTTATCCATAAACATGCACATATCAGAATGAGACATGTGTAATGGGACACAGCATCTCCACCGAAGCAGACGGTCCAAGTGCACAAATAGGGGAAGTCAGAGGCACAACGTTCCTTCACAAATCCTGCCTCAGGTGGAGAAAGTAATTGTCATAGCAACATCAACAGCTGTGGAAGCTCCTGTGCTCCACAGCACAAGAACAGCAGCTGCACTGCTACCCTCCCCTGATACCTTTCACAAGACCAGAGCGAAAAGGTCCATCAGACAGTATTCAGCAGTCCGCATGTCACCCTCTCCTACCTATAGGTACCTACATGTCAGGCCCACAGCAGCAAAATGGACCATCCCTGGTAGGAGATATTCATAACCTCAAAGGACCTTGTAAGCATTTCAATTCCACTTTTTACTTCAACATCTGGAAGGCCTCTAACTTGGTCTCTGAAGTGGAGAGACACAGACTGGATGGATGGACCACTTGGTGGGTCAGGAACTGGTTAAATAGTTGCACTCAAAGAATTGCGGTCAACAGCTCAATGTCCAACTGGAAGCCAGTGATGAGTGGCATTTCTCAGGAGTCAGTACTGGGTCCAGTGCTGTTTAACATCTTTGTTGGAGACATGGATAGTGGGAGGGAGTGCACCCTCAGCAAGTTTGCCAACAACACCAAGATGTGTGGCATTGTCAACATGCTGGAGAGAAGGGATGCCACCCAGGAGGACCTGGACAGACTTGAGAAGTGGCCTGTATGAACCTCATGAAATTCAACCAAGCCAAGTGCAAGGTCCTGCACCTGGGTCATGGCAATCCTAGGCACAAATACAGGTTGGGCAGAGAATGGATTAAAAGCAGCCCAAAAGAAGTGTGGCCAGCAGGTCCAGGGCGGTGATTTTGCCCCTCTACTCTGCTCTCAGGAGACCCCACCTGGACTACTGCATCCAGCTCTGCAGTCCTCAGAAAGACATCAACCTGTTGTTACGAGTCCAGAGGAGGACCACAAAGATGATCAGAGGGCTGGAGCACCTCTCCTATGAGGACAAGCTGAGAGTTGGGGTTGTTCAGCCTGGAGAAGAGAAGGTTCCGGGGAGACCTTAGGGCAGCCACTCAATACCTAAAGGGGGCCTACAGGAGTACAGGAGAGATGGGTGGGACTCTTTATCAGGGAGTGCAGTGACAGGATGAGGGGTAATGGTTTTAAGCTGAAAGAGGGGATATTCAGACTAGATATTAGAAAGACATTTCTTTGTGGTGAGACACTGGCCCAGGTTGCCCAGAGAAGTTGTAGATGCTCCATTCCTGGAGCTATTCAAGGCCAGGCTGGACAGGGCTTTGAGCAACTTAGTCTAGTGTGAGGTGTCCCTGCCCATGACAAGGGGCTTGGAACTGGGTGGTCCTTAAAGTCACTTCCAACCCAAACCATTCTATGATTATATAATTCCAGATTATTGGTTCCTGGGTAAGAATCCTGCAAAGGAACACTCCAATGCCATCCTGCCTCATGCTTCCTTTAGACACCCTCCATTCTCCCCTCTGGAACATGTGTTCTCAAGACAAGCACATCATCTCCCATTCTTGCCTTCTTATGACATGGCTCATCCTTTTTCCCAAGGATTTACACTGCGTTTCTATGATAGAATACCAGAGCTGGGCTGCTGTGCCAGGCTTGGTGTGTATGTGTGCATATCAGAATGAGATACTATTGCCAAGGCGACATACTACCACTAGTGATGCCATCTGTGCAAGTGATTAAGGTCAAGCATGCTAAGGTCACATGTTCTTCCTTATCTTTTTGTCTTCTTATAACATGGGCCGTGGTTTTCCCAAGGATTTCCAGTTCCCTCACACAAGTCTTTCCACTGCTCAAGGTCAGCCTTTACATCACCAATGACCAGGCCCTACACAGTGCCACTTCCCATATTCACCTCCACCACATGCCACAATTTCCTTTCCCACATCATCACTCAATCTGTCTTTTGCTTACCCTTCCCATCCATGAGAGCATCATAAAAAAATTACAGATGGTATCCTTTCTATGATATCCAGCAAACTCTCTGCAGACGAGCTTTAATGTGCAGCAATGCTTCAGCAATTTCAGAGGAAAATGTTACAGAGCTGACAACAATGCTCTTTGTAGAGGTCATGTCAGGCAACTCTAATGGCAGTGGGCATTGATTCCATGCTCAGAGAGACACCAACCCACATGTTGACAACAACACCAGTCAAGCATATGATAGGTACTGTCTAACACAATTTGGTTGAGAGGTTTTTTGTTGTTGAAAAGAGAGTTTCCTGGGAAATTGTTGCTGCTAATGCAAATAATGAAAGAATATGAAAGCATCAAGCCACCAGTCCAGCCAGGAACACAACTCACAGGACACTGTGAGCATTTCAACTCCACACATGTCCCTCTTCGAAGCAGAACAGAACCAACTTTCTGTTCTGTAATTTTACATCTTAGTTGAGCCTCTTCTAACTCTCTGAAATTAACAGCATATTGTGGAGAAAACTGCTCATTCTCAGTGTGATATGACCAATGTTGTACTTCATGCCAAGCAATGGTGTGCAGAGAGGCTCTTGCTTATACTTACTGCTATAATAACCAAAGTCAGCTAATTTTGTTATTTGCCCCGTTGGAGGGCTGGAAGCAGAAAAAATATAGAGGGGTCACACCTGCAGGGAGGAGCGGACAGGACAGGTGACCCAAACCTGACCATCCCATCTGCCCCATGCTCAGTATAAAAGCAAATCATAGGGACAGCTCTTTCTGCAATGGTCGATGTCCGAATAGGACTCTCTCAGTTCATCTGCCTTTGATCCCGTTCTGTGTGTTCCTGACCCCAGACATGGAACCCAGTTCCCGTCCATGGCTGAGGCCTGGGATTTACCCCACGCCTACCAGTGACATCATCCTGGGAGCTTGATAGGGTTTTGTATATATTGTATCTATTTCAGTATTTTCTTCTTGCTGATTTTAACATTAATACTTCATTAAAGTAGTTTAGTTCATTCTAAACTTCTAAATCTCCTTATCTCTTCCTCTCCTCTCTTTTTTTGGGAGGGGAGGGAAGGGCCATCTGTCATTCTGGTTCTGATCAATTTGGCCAAAACCACAACACCACACTATATCAAGATGCATATTGGCTCTATCTTCAGACATCCTGTGAAAGGATCCAGGGCAGGAAGACTCTGTGTCCTTCCTGCCTCATGCTCTAGGCATCTTCCATTCCCTATTCTGGGACACATGTTTTTGAGATAAACAGATCATCTTCCACTGTTGCCTTATGACAAGGACCATGGTCTTCACAAGGACTTCTTGTTTCTTCATGCAAGTTTTCCCAATGCTCAATGTCACCCTTCACACCAAGATATGGGCAGGCCCTATTGACACATTTGCCTCCGCAACATGACACAGTTTCCTTTCCCACCTCAGGACTTACTCCAGCTTTTGCAGACACTTCCCAGGAAGGAGAGTACCATAAAAAAACCAAATGGATGGGATCATATAGACAGTATCCAGCCAATTCTCTATTCTTTTTAAAGGTGATATCGGAATAAATCTGAAGGACAATGGCATTCATTTCATGCTGTGACAGAACAAACCAAACATTGACAAGTACCCCAATGTAATGGATGATATTGATTCTGTAGGAGAGTTCAGGTTTGGGGTTTTGCTATCACAGGGTTGGTTGGTTGGTTGGTGGTTATGTATTAAAAAGAAGGTTTCTGGGTCTTTGGTCATGATGTAAGTGATGATACAGATATTGAAAGAACGTCATAAAAGCTAGCGTACATCACACCATTTCTCTGGCCAGGATCACAAGTCCACAACTGTTCCCATCAATGACAGCACCATAAAAAACATAGAGGTGGTATCATACACATTGTGTTCAATGGACTGTCTGTAGCTGACACACCTGGAAGCTCTGTTACACAGCTGAAATGTCACACATCTGCTTGTAGAGATCATGTGAGGGTACTTCTGATAGCAATGGGCATAGATTTCCCTCTGTGAGAGAACAACCCGAATGTTGATGAGCACAATACTGTAATAATGTAAACGACAACTAGGGTTTTCTTGAAAATAAGGTTTCTAGGGTTTCCATAAGGCTGTCAGTGTTGACACAAGATTGAAAGATTCTCGAAGCAGGCTGGCCTACATCTTATCACCTCACTTCTCCAGTCAGGAAAGGCAATCTATAACATGGTTTCAGGGAGCAGGAAAAGAAACAAAGAAAACTCCCTTTTCTGACACCTACCTTGGATCACACTCCCCTTCCTGAACAATTTGTATAATTATGTAGAGTAACAACATACATGGAAAAGGCACATAGGATAAGTCCATAAAGCCTTTCCCTGCTTTCTTAATGACTCTGGTGGTTGAATAAAAAGGAAGAAATTACACCACGGGGGCAGAAGATCCTAAAGACCAATAGGCACCATGAAACACGATCATGTAAGGGAGAATCAAAGAGGAGAACAGAGTTTTCGACAGGAAATCACAGCCGATATAAGCACGGTCAAAGGTTACCAATGTCAATATGACACTTCATATTGTCATAAAAATTGCCACCAACATAGCCTCCACTCCATCAGCAAGTTGGGATAGAAATGCTACACACCACCAAGCCGATAGCGTGACAAATATTATAGTAAACAGCAGTGATTTCATTCTATGGAAGAAAAATACCCACAAGAGCATACCTCTGCTGAAACGGTAAATGCAATACAGATGACGCAATACCATTGTCCCCTCCCGCCCCCCTCCCTACCCCCCTCTCAGCGT
>VXBJ01005268.1:163333-174677 GCA_013400055.1 Nycticryphes semicollaris
CGACCGCTCTCCGCGTCCACCGACACGTAGCTCGACGCCGCGCGCCACCCCACCGACGGCGACGCGCCCCCGACACCGCCCTCCCACAACGAGTAGCTCACACGGCCGTTGCCCGCCTCGTCCGGGTCCCGCGCCCACACGCGCGCCAGCTCCGCGCCCGCCGCGTTGTTCTCACGCGCCAGCACCGTGTACACGGCCTGCGAGAACGACGGCGCGTTGTCGTTCACGTCCGACACCGGCACACGCACACCGCGCACGGCGCGCAGCGGCGGCGACCCGCCGTCCTCCGCACGCACCTCCACCTCGTACTCCGACACACGCTCGCGGTCCAGCGCCTCCCGCAGCACCAGCGAGTACGACCCCGCGAACCTCGACACCAGACCGAACGGCGACGACGGCCACACCGCGCACCCCACGCGACCGTTCGGCCCCGAGTCGCGGTCCGACACGCTCAGCAGCGCCACCACCGTCCCCACCGACGCGTCCTCCGGCACCGGCACCGACAAAGACGTCACCCACACCTCCGGCGCGTTGTCGTTCACGTCCAACACCTCCAACACCACCTTGCAGTGACCCGACAGCGGGGGGTTTCCCTGATCTGACGCATCCACTTGCAGCCGATACTGACCAACATCCTCAAAGTCTAAGTCACCACAAAGGCGGATCTCTCCGCTGTTTCTATCGATCCCGAAAACGACCTTTCCGTCCTGGGGGAACAAGTGCTGCAGAGAATACGAGATATTTCTGTTCGTTCCCTCATCCAAATCAGTGGCGTTTACTCTGATCACTAAAGTGCCTCGTTCCGTATTTTCCGGCAGCTGCACTTTATACACCGACTGGTTGAACTGGGGCGCATTGTCGTTCGCGTCCAGCACCGAGATCACCAGCTCCATCGTGCCCGTCAGCGACGGACGGCCCCCGTCACTCGCCGTCAACACCAGCCGGTGCACAGGCACCGTCTCACGGTCCAGCGGTTTTCTGAGCACCAGGAATAAGGACTCAACGTCTTCCTCGGTTTTTTGCAAATCCAGAGAGAACTGGTCGCTGGGGCTGAGTGTGTAGGAGAGCTGCGCGTTGGCTCCGACATCTGCATCCGACGCGCCCTCCAGCGGGAAACGGGAACCCGGCAGGGACGATTCCGCGATGCTGAGGTTTTTGCGGGCGGCGGGGAAGACCGGGGCGTTGTCGTTGATGTCGGTCACCTCCAGCTCCACGTGGAAGACGCGCAGCGGCCGCTCCACCAGCACCTCCAGCCGCAGGGCGCACGGCGCGCTCTTCCCGCACAGCTCCTCCCGGTCCAGCCGCGAGCTCACCACCAGCGCCCCGCTCGCCCCGCTCACCTCCACGCTCGACCCACCGCCCTGCGACACCAGGCGCACACGACCCCACTCCCCATCGACCGCCTCCAGGCCCAGGTCCTGCGCCAGACGCCCCACCACCGTCCCGGCCTTCGCTTCCTCCGGCACCGAGTACCGCACCTGACCAACGCCCGCCCAACACGCCGCCTGCAACAACAGCACCCGCAACACCACACCCCAACTCACGACCATCCTCCCCGCCGGCACCCGCACGGGACCCGCAACGCACGGCTCCCCGCCGCCGCACGGACGCTCCGGCTCTCCTGCCCGCTCCGCGCCGGCTCCCCCTCCCCGCGCTCACAGCCGGGCTCTCCGCCGCACCGGGGCGGAGCCGCCTCCCAGCTCCGACGCCGTTTCTGAGCCTGCAGCGACACCGTGTGCTGCTCACACGCCTCACACGCTCCACAACATCCACCGCCTTCAGGGACCGGGGCTTCTCAGCTCCTCGCTCGCCTCTTCCTTCCTTTCTCTTCTTTCTCTTTCCTCTTTTCTTCTTTCTGCGTTCCTTCCCTCCACATCCCCACCTTTTTTGGTTGCTGGTTGATTACATAGATACTTTTCTCTTTTACTTTCTTTTTCTTCTTTCCTCTTTCTTCTTTCCTTGTCCTTCAGTTACCTCTTCTTAGTTTCTCTGTCTTCCTTTGCAAGTCCGTCTTTAATCTTCTGTTGCTTTCTTTTAGCTTTTCCTCTTCTCTTTCTTCTTTCTTCTCTTTCTTCTCCTTTGCCTTATTGCTCTGGTCTACCACATCCCTGCCTGCCCCTTCTCTTCCGTTTCCATCCTTGTCTCTTCTTTACTCCCGTTGGCCCCTCCCCTGTCGCCTTCGGCCACGCAGCGGAGACCGTCAAAGACGGAGCCATCAGCACGAACTTGCTGGACATCAGCGCCCGAGCGCCGTACTCTAAGCAAGGCGGAGGATGTTAGGGACCAACTCCGGTCCGCGGCTACGGATATTGACGTCACGCTGATTCTCTCCTCTATCACCTTGTCTTTCCAAGCCTTTCTCTTTCGTTTCTCTTCCCTTGTTTGGTTATGGGGTTTTTTGGTGGTTTTTTTTTTTTTTTTTTTTTTCTTGTTCTGGTGTTTTTCCTTGTTTGTTTGTGGTTTTTTGCCTGAGTACTACGAGTGTGGAGGTGCTCCACTCCATCGTGTCAATGTAATGTCAGTGCACCCTAATAATCTGCTCTCTCATCTCTTCCTTCTTTCCTATATCTTTCCTCATCTTTGGCAGGAGCTCTCATTCCTCTTCCCTACCACCCTCCATCCTCTGAACAGGGAGGTGCTTTTCTCCAGTTTAAGATTCTACACCTCCTCTTATCTTCTGGAAGAGGAACACACCCTTCGGCATACCAGCCATCTCAAGGACCCAGCAAATACCACAGCAAGACAATCATATGTAAGCGTGTGCAGAGGAGAGGTACCAGGCTGATGAGGGGTCTAGAGAACAAGTCCTGTGAGGAGAGGCTGAGGGAACTGGGCATGTCTAGTTTGCAGAAGAGGAGGCTCGTTGCCCTCTACTACTACCTGAAAGGAGGTTGTAGAGAAGTGGGTGTTGGCCTCTTCTCCCAAGTGAAGATTCACAGGACCAGAGGAAATGATCTGGAGCTGCCGAAGGGCAGGTTGAGATTAGATGTTAGTAAGAATTACTTTACTGAAAGAAAGGTCAGGCTCTGGAACAGCCTGCCCAGGGAGGTGGTTGAGTCACCATCCTTGGAGGTATTTAAGAAATGTGTAGATGTGGCACGTCAGGGTATGCTCTAGTGACATACTCTAGTTGCCAAGATTGAAGGGTATTTTTGTGTGTGTGTGTGGCTGGACTTGATGATCTCAGAGGTGCTTTCCAAGCATGATGATGCTGTGATTGTGTAAGTCCCCAAGTACCTACCAGACTAATAGTAAAAAGGGACAGGTAAATCAGGCGATCGGGACAAGGTATAATTAACAGCCAAGAGCAGTGTGTGCCTCTTCTTTGACGGGAACCCAGGTAGGCTGACCTGTACATTTATAATAAAATTATTGATTTATATCTTTTTGTATCTCTGATTCAAAGACTTTCTTCTATTTTCTCATTCTGTTAGTGAGCTGCCATTTCTCACACAAACAACACGGGTGAGTCTCTCATACAAGAACTTTAACTCATCACAACCCAGCACAACAATTTTCCACAAAGTCTGAGGATGGCAGAGGGCAACCACAGCTCCCAATCACTATTCATACACCCTGACTCTTCCAGACACATTTTCACACCTGTACAATGAATGTCGAGCTCTTCCTTTCCCCTTCAGGCAGGCATGCACTGTCAGAACAACACACATGATCCTTGGTAAAAAGGGACATTAGTCCCCTCGGAATGGCATGCTGAGCCTTAACAGCAAAACAAAAACCATGAGGATAATACATGGTATTTCACTGAAAACAGCCCCATTGATGCCCAACACATCCCTTCAAATAAATGTATTGTGCTTCCACAGAATACCTCTCCATTTTCACTCAGGACATCCCCTTATCACCCAACACATCCTTTCTGTGAAATGCATTAGGCTCTCTTCTCCTCCGTCCTTGCTGCCATCTGCTCAAGCTGTGCCTGGAAGCAGAAGGAAAAGGAGAGCAGGCAGTGGTCCTCCCCTGCTCCAAACCTATAGGCATTACAATCCAAGCAACACTTGGTCCATCCAACATGAAGATAACACGACCAAAACAGCAACAAAAGTACTCATCCTGGTGAGCAACTTACCTGTACAATCGCCAGTTTGTTCATCAATATCAAAAACATCTGCAGGAGAGGACAATTGATTTTACAGAACATTTTCCATTAACATTATCAGAGACTCATGGAGAAGTTAGACAGGAAAAGGCAAACATTACTTAAGCTCTGCAAAATTATTGAAAATGATTGTACCATTCTTTAGGCCGAATTGGCCAATCACAGGTGACTGATGCTTTCCCCCCACCTCTCACTTGAAGGATAGGAGAAGAAGAGATAAAGAGATCTAGGAGTTTAGAAGGAACAGAACTACTTTAATGAAGTATTAATAATGAAATGAAAAGGAACTAATGAAAAGAGACAATATATACAAAACCATATCAAGCTCCCAGGATGACATCACCAGCAGGCACTGGAGAAGTCCCAGGTGGGACTCAGCAATGAATGGGAATGGGATTCAGCATCTCGAATAAGGAACTCATGGATTGGGATCAAAGGCAGATGAACAGACAGAGTCCTCCCTCTCTCACAAGGAAAGTAGGAGGGAGACACCAAAAGTAAGGACATGCTCCAAACAATAACCTTGCCTCAACACAGTGGAAAAGCCATCCCTCACACGGAGGACAAACAGCCCAAACATCTGCTAGCTGACACCTGCCACAGTTCCTGAGTCTACCTCTCATCTACTGTTATCAACACACAGCCCATGTGAGAGAAGGAAAACAGAAAGTTAGGAGTCAACTGTCAACTGGGAAGGACCTGGGCCGTTGTGCAAGGTTTCCTGTGTAAGTGCACCCACCTGAACGAGTTAAGCATAACAACAGGACACATCATCTCTACTGAGGAAAACTGTGGGTGGTTTTGGTGAAAGCAGAGAAGAAAAACAAAGGATTCCATTCTGCTGTGTTAAAATGCCAGGTAACCAACATCCTGAATGTGGACCATATTCTCCCCTTCCCTCAAGAAACCAAGACCAGAGAGATAACCAAGGAAGGTAGAGAGAAGGACGGCAGCATCATCCACATTTCAAAAAGCTTCTGTTGAACCGGCAATATTCCACACTCAAAACAAGTGGTTAAAGGTGCATATGACAGTTATATTTGCAAGCAGTAATATCATGGAGAAAACAGCGTGCACGAATATGCAGAACTTGTTGAAATCCCGAGAGGTTCCTGGGAGACCAGCCCTGTGTGCCAGGCCTCTTCCCAAGGATTACTACCGGCATCCGCTATACCAAGCACTGGGAAAAGGCCTCTCCACACATAAGCATACATTCTCCAACCTTCCCCAGTGACACAGAACTTGTTCAACCCAGCATCACCATTTCCCTCAGGGAAAACTCTTCCTCGCTCAGAGTCAACCTACTCAGGACACGTGCCCAGGCCCTACTTGCTACCACTCACAGCTTCCCTGCCAAAATGCTCAGACATTGCTCAACTCAAACAACATGACCAGCTCTAAACCCTGCTCTGAGCATCACCCATGTAGCAGGCTTGCAGACAGCAACCTCAAACTAGGACCTTGAATGGACAAGATAAGATAGGGAAACAGAAAACACAGAAGAGCAAGGAC
Organism: Nycticryphes semicollaris; assembly: GCA_013400055.1. Taxonomy (NCBI): domain Eukaryota; kingdom Metazoa; phylum Chordata; class Aves; order Charadriiformes; family Rostratulidae; genus Nycticryphes; species Nycticryphes semicollaris. The sequence continues at coordinate 168,966 of VXBJ01005268.1, forward strand.
AGAATGACTAAGCGCTTTTTTATTCCAAAACACATAGCTCATGTTCACATGAACAAGGCAGTGAGTGGTATAAATATGAGCCTGAAGTGAGAATAAAGGGTCTTCTGATTCATGGAGCTTTTGGTAAAAGGGGAGAAAACCCACGGGATCCCATCCCACTGTACTGAAATGCAAGAAGAGAACAACAGGCTGCGAGGATATGCAGAAATTCTGGAGCCCTCAGAGGACCCTAGGCAAGTACCACTATCTGCGGAGCATCTTCTTGATGTCTTCGACTGGCATCCTCTACCCCACACCTGGGGAAAGGGCACCTCCAGCTAAGCAGACATTCTCCAGTTCTTCCACAATGACACAGACCGCATGCTAACCAGCACCTCCATTTTACTCGGCAAGATTTTTCCCACTCAAGGACATGACAAATGCCTGGCCCTACTTCACCCACTCACAGGATCACTGCCCCAGTCCCCAGGTACTGTTCCAGCCCAACAACATGCCCCCAGTCTAAGACACAGTCTGAACATGACCCAGCCCTTTCCACATCCTCACCTACCCTCACAAACAGCATAAACTGGGTGGGAGAATATGTAGCAGACAAAACAACAGCGTGCAAAACATGTAGAACTTGTGGAGATCCTGAAAGGATCCTGGGAGAGCAGTCCTGTGCACCAGGCCTCTTCTCAAGGGTTTCTACTGGCATCCTCTATGCCAAGCACTGGGAAAAGGCATCTCCACACCTAAACAGGCATTCTCCAGGCCTTCTTCATACACCATGTTCTCCCTAGCATCTCCATTTCCCTCAGGGAAAAATCTTCCTCCCTCAAAGTCACCCTACCTATGGCGGGTGCTCACACCCTACTTGCTACCACTTGCAGTTTCCCTGCCAAAATGATCAGACATTGCTCAACCCCAACAACAAGACCAGCTCTAAAATGCGCTCTGACTCTGAGCATGGCCCAGACCTTTGCCCATCATCACTTTCCCTCATGCTTGGAACACAAAATATATGGAAAGCTGCAAAGCCACACACTGTCTGGCAGCCTCTTCCCCATAGACTTAACTAAACCCTGATTCATTCTGCCTTTTCAGCAACCTCAGGTGGAAACACTACAGAGATGCACACTAAGAGTTCTTCGGGTTGCTCTAATTAGAGCTGTGATCCTGAGTTCTTCGGGTTGCTCTAATTAGAGCTGTGATCCTCACAATATAACTGGCTAGGAGAATTCGTACCGTAGAAAAAGAGAGTGGGGCTGCTCTGCAGGGTTTGCATGGATATGTGTGTAACCAAATGAGTAAAGTAAGACAAGAAGATACTGCATGTGTAACTGAGGCCGACTCTGCAAGTGCACAAGTAGGGGAAGTCAAGTGCACAAAATTACACCTCACATCACCTTAAAATCTCTCCTGAGAAGTACCATTTTCATGCTTCATACACCTTTCCCAAAACAAAAGGGAAAAGGTCCATCGGACAGTATTCCACAGTCTGCATGCCACCTCCTCTTGCCAACACATCGTCTACATCAGGGAGGCACAAGGAATTCTCTCTGCTGGGAGATATTTATAACTGCAAAGAACATTGGAGGCATTTCAATACCACACACTGTACCGTGATCCAGAAGGCCTCCCACTCCAGACCCCTCCAAGCCTGGAATACGAGCTTGGGAAAGCACTCTCTGTGCCTGCCTTGGCTCATCCTTTCCTCTAAGCATCCCCCATTCTCCACTCTGGGGTGAGTTCTCAGCCCAAGCACTTTATCTCCCATTCTTGCCTTCTTATCCCACGGCTCATGGTCTTACCAAGGATTTCCATTCCTTCAAAGAAGTCTTCCCACTGCTGAAGTTTGCCACTCAGGACATGGCCAGCCCTACCCAGTGACACTGACATGTTTACCTCCATGACATGAAGGTGACTGCACAAGGATTACACCCACCTCCTCATCAGTTTTTAAAACGACTGCCTGAAAGGAACAAGGATCCATCACGGCAACACGAAGAGCTATGAAAGCTGATAAAGTTGCCCACCATTACACAAGCACAACACATGGAAGGCCTTCCCTCCCACAACATCTTTCCCAAAACAGGAGTGAAAACATTCATCAGACAGTATTCAGGAATCAGCATCTCAGGCCATCTTACCAGTACATCCCCTGCATCAGGCAGGCAGCAGCACAAAGGACTGTCTCTGCTGGGAGATACTCATGAACACAAAAGACACACTGAGGATTTCAGTATCATGTTTTCAGCGTCGGGAAGGCCTCACACTCCAGACACCTTGGGAGTCTCAACAGCATCCTGGGCAGGAACACTCTGTGCCTATTTTGCCTCATGCTTTCTTTGAGGTGTCCACTGTTCCCCACTTTGGGACATGTGTTCTCAACACAAGCACATCAGCTCCCATTCTTGTCATTCCTGTTGTACGATGTGGGCCATGATCTTCCCAAGGATTTCCAGTTCCCACACACAAGTCTCTCCCACTGATCAAGCTCACCTCTCATACCACAAAATGCCCTGGGGCCCTACTCAGTGACACTGACACATTCACCTCCGTGACATGCTACAATTCCTGTGCCCACGCCAGTCCTCAGTCTGACTTTTGCTTACCCTTCTCACCAATGAGAGCACCAGAAAAAAAGAAAAAAAAATAATATTGGTATCCTATACCTGGTATCAGCAGACTCTGCTACTGACCTCTCTGGTTTGCCAATGCTTTGCCTCTCTCAACTCGAAATTTTACAGACCTGAGAACAATACTCTTCCTAGAGGTCATGTCAGGACAACTCTAATGAAAACAGACATTGATTTCCTGCTCAGAAAGACACCAATCCACATGGTGACAAGAACACCAATCTAGCAGATGATATCTACTGCATAGCGTGATTTGGTTGAGAGGGGTTTTTTTTGTTGCTGAAAAGAGAATTTGTAAAGTCGTTGTTATTACTGAAATATTGAAAGTTTATGAAAACAGCCCAGCCAGGAACACAACTTCAGAACCGGGTAAGGGAGAAGGAAAACAAATTCCCTGCTTCAAACACCTGGGGTCATGCCACTCTGCCTAAACACTTTGTAATACTGTGATCACAACACAGTTGGAAAAAGAACACAAGAAAAGTCCACAACACCTTCCCAATGCTCATAATGACTGCAGTGGGTAAAACAAAAGGGAGAAACGATAGAACAGGAAGAGAAAATCCGTGGTAAGTCACAAGTGCCCAAAAGTCTATTACAGAGCAGAATGAAAGAAGAGATGGACAGAAAGAAAAAAACCACAAGTAATAGAAGCATGGGCAGCTGTCAAAGATAATAAGGTACTAAATAACGCCTGGAAAAACGTCATCCACACACACTGCGTGTCTCCAAGCCAGAAAAAAACATAGGGAGGAAATGCCACACAGCAGCAAAGCCAGTTCGTCTGCAAAGCGGAAGCCGTGCCAACTCTCATCGCAATCGGCGGTGATCTTACACTACAAAAAGAAAGCCCACATCCACCACAGGCAATGTCACCTGCAGAACGTAAACGCTGCGGGATGTCTCAAACCTTGCTCTATCTTTCCCCCAAAGCAAAACATGAGGGATGCTCCGAGAAGGACGCGAAACCTGATGCGAAGGCGCAGGGGTCCCATTCACATCCTTAAGCACCCGCCAAGCACCCGCTGACTGAGGGGAAATTCGGGCTCACAACGCTTCCCAAAAACGACTGAGGAGGGGACGGGACACAAGGGACACAAAGGGCGATAAAGGGAGGGCCACTGACCGTGTCCAGCAGAGCGGGCGGCTCCGGCTGCGTCTCCTTCGCCGCGGCGACCGGCGGCGGCGGGAAGTTGGGGCTGAAAACCATCAGGTCGCTCTTGCCCGCGCCGTCCGCCACGCACACGCTCCGGCTCTGACGCTGCGAGTACGACCAGCTCCCCACTTCGCTGGCGCACACCAGCGTCGCCGCACCGGGACCCGACAGCACGGCCGACCGCGGCGCACACCGCGACGCCCCGTACAGCACCACCGCCAGCAGGAACAGGCTCGACACCGCGCAGATCGCCACCACCAGCCACACGTTCGTCGCCGACGCTACGGGCGCCGACGCCGACACGCCCGACGCGCCCGACGACGGCCGAAGCCCCGACAACGACGACGAGGATGACGACGCCGATGCCTCGCCGCCCTCCACCAGCGACACGCTCAGCGTGGCCGTGGCCGAGCGCGACGGCTCCCCGTGGTCCCGCACCACGATCACCAGGCGCTGGCGCGGCCCGTCCGCCTCCTCCAGCGCCCGCGCCGTCCTCACCTCGCCGCTGTACAGACCCACGCGGAACGGGCCCTTCCCCCGCGGCTCCAACACCTCGTACCGCAGCCACGCGTTGTACCCAGAGTCCGCGTCCACCGCACGGATCTTCGCCACCACCTGACCCGCCGGCGCACCCCACGACGCCCACGCCCACAACGAACCCGACACCGCCTCCGGAGACGCCTCCACCCACGACACGCCCCACGCACCGCCCGCCGACGGCGCCAGCACCGACGGCGCGTTGTCGTTCTCGTCCACCACGAACACCTGCACCGTCGCGTTGCCCACCAGCGGCGGCTCCCCCGCGTCCACCGCACGCACCTCCAGATGCAGCACCTGCACCTCCTCGTAGTCCAGCGGCTGCAGCGCCCACACGCGACCGCTCTCCGCGTCCACCGACACGTAGCTCGACGCCGCGCGCCACCCCACCGACGGCGACGCGCCCCCGACACCGCCCTCCCACAACGAGTAGCTCACACGGCCGTTGCCCGCCTCGTCCGGGTCCCGCGCCCACACGCGCGCCAGCTCCGCGCCCGCCGCGTTGTTCTCCCGCGCCAGCACCGTGTACACGGCCTGCGAGAACGACGGCGCGTTGTCGTTCACGTCCGACACCGGCACACGCACACCGCGCACGGCGCGCAGCGGCGGCGACCCGCCGTCCTCCGCACGCACCTCCACCTCGTACTCCGACACACGCTCGCGGTCCAGCGCCTCCCGCAGCACCAGCGAGTACGACCCCGCGAACCTCGACACCAGACCGAACGGCGACGACGGCCACACCGCGCACCCCACGCGACCGTTCGGCCCCGAGTCGCGGTCCGACACGCTCAGCAGCGCCACCACCGTCCCCAGCGACGCGTCCTCCGGCACCGGCACCGACAAAGACGTCACCCACACCTCCGGCGCGTTGTCGTTCACATCCAACACCTCTAGCTCCACGCTGCAGTGACCCGACAGTGGGGGTGTCCCTTTGTCTCTCGCTTCGATCTCCAGGTCATACGACTGAATGTCCTCGAAATCCATTTCACCGGCTGTCCGAATTTCCCCGGACTTTGTGTCAATTATGAAAAGGTCCTGAACTTTGGCCGACATTGTATCACTAAAAACATAATAAATTTCCCGATTGATTCCCTCGTCATTGTCTGCCGCTGTTACCTGCAGAAACACAGTTCCCGGAGCAGCATTCTCCGGCAGCTGCACCCTATACACTGACTGGTTGAACTGGGGCGCGTTGTCGTTCGCGTCCAGAACCGAAATTACCAGCTCCATCGTGCCCGTCAGCGACGGACGGCCCCCGTCACTCGCCGTCAACACCAGCCGGTGCACAGGCACCGTCTCACGGTCCAGAGATTTCTTTAGTACGAGGACTATTGACACTTTACTTTCTTGTTTAGATTTCACTTCCAAACCGAAATACTCGCTGGGGCTGAGTGTGTA
>VXBJ01005269.1:9939-20026 GCA_013400055.1 Nycticryphes semicollaris
TGGCCTTTGGGCTAGTGTGTGGGGGCACTGCATTCTATCAGGATCTCCCTGAAGCGTTCTTTGGCATCGCGAGTGGGTGTCCCCAGGGCTCAGCTCAACCTTTGGTCCTGGGAAGGGGGGTACCCCATCCCCTGGGATCATCCCATCAGGGTCTCCCCACATAGGCGATTTTCCAGGGCATCTTTCTGTCCTGGCTGGGGCATCACCTTATCCCCTGGGATTGTCCTTCAGTGTATCCCTATGCTGGCTCTTTTCCTGAGCATCCTTTGGCCCTGTGTGCAGGGTCACTTTGTCCCCAGGGCTCAGCCCAGCCTTTGTCTGTGTGTGTGTGTGTGGGGGGGGGGGGGTACCATGTCCCCTGAGCTTGATCCCTTCAGGGTCTCTCTGAAGCATCTTTCAGCCCTGGCTGTGGGTGTCCCTGGGGCTCAGCCTTACAGGGTCTTTCCATGCAGGTAGTTTTCCAGAGCTTTCTCTGGCCCTGGCTCTGGGTGTCCGCAGGACTTATCCCAGCCTCTGGCCGTGGGTGCGAGGGCACTGCATCACCTGGGATCACCTCATCTGGGGCTCCCTGTGCAGGCAGGTTTTCAGAGCATCCTTCAGCCTTGGCTGTGGGCATCCCCTGGGCTCAACCCACGCTTTGGCTCTGGCTGTGGCAGCACCCCATCCCCTGGGATCAACCTTTTGGGATGTCTCCGTGCCGATAGTTTTCTAGAGCATCCTTTGGCTGCGGGCTCAGTGTCACTTTGTCCTCAGGGCTCAACCCAGCCTTTGGCCCTGGCTGTGGGGACACCCTGTTCCCTGGGATCACCCTACCAGGGTGTCCCCATTGTGGCAGTTTTCCAGAGCATCCTGTGCCCTTGGGCGCCAGGCACCCTGTCCCCCTGGGCTCAGCTGCCTGGCTCCCCACAGCACTCAGTTGGCATCTTCTGGCCTGGAACAGGCTGGGCACCATATCCTGGGGGTTCATTTCTTGTTCAAACAGCGTCTTTCTCACCCAGGCACTATGTCCTTTGGGTACAACCACACAGTTTCCCCTGCGTGGGCGGGCTGCAGCGGCATCCTTTGGTCCTGTGTGAGGAGGGACACAGTGTCCCAGCCATCCGTGTTCCCTCTCCTGGATACAGCAGCATCGTTTCCCCTGGATTTTTGGGACATCACATCACCTAGGTTGCCTCCTTCAGCCCTGAGTGTGGTGGGCACCATGGCCCTGGGTGGGTTAACTCAGACCCCTTGCATGTTATCCAGCATCTTCTGGCGTGAGGGGGTAGCACTAGCTGCTCCTTGAAGCCTCCATGAGAAAAGGGGGCTCCCAGTTACCCCAGTAATGAGGGCTGGCTTGGGCTCTGCTTACCCTCTTGCACTCGTGGCTGCCTCCATTGCTTGAAGTTGCTTTATGGGGTACCTGGTCTTCCTCTGGCCGGCACTGGAGCGTGCTGTGCTCTCAGGAACCTCTTTAATAACTGGGCTGCCTTAAACAGCCCCATGGGCTGCATTTCCCCTGGCAGCAGCTTTTCAAGAGGGATTTTTCCAGCTGCATCATTCCCTGAGGGAAAGGGCAAGGCTGGCTTGGGGTGTCCAGCCTCTTCACGCACCCCGTGTTTTACCGAAGAGGAGATATTTGGAGGGACAGTGGATGGGGCAGGAATTGCTGCAGGCTTTCAGTGGATAAACATGAGAGAAGCTTGGAAGGGTGAATGAAACACCCTGAGCTCTCCCCCCTGGATTTTTATGACCCATTAGGCTGCCTGGGCAGCTGCAAAAAAAAAAAGTCATGTTTTGTTATTCCTAGGGGTGAATGAGGGTGTTTGCTTCTCTTCTGTGAAATACAGTTGTGGCAGCCCAGCCCAGTTGGGTTTCTCCAGGTGCCTGCCCCCAGGCTGTCTTTGATTTGCAAAATGTGGGAAATCAGGGATTCTGCAGTGTCTGGATGCTCGGGGATAACTGAGAAACTTCAGTCCCTGCTAATTAGAGCAACCTTCGTCTCTGAAAGTAGGTGGCCAAAACAACATCCCCCCCCCCCACACCTCTTCCTCTAGCTGTTTTAGTTTCTTAACATATTTTCCTTGTGTCATCTCCTTGACTCCTTGTGTTTGTTCCTTAGGGATCTATTTCCCTTGAATGCATCCAAATAGGGTGGGGGTTTTTTTGTGCAGGATGTTGTCACACCATGAAGTCTCTTTGAGTGCCTTGTTTTCTCGGCACCTTTCAGGGTGCTTATTGCTTAAATTGCTTCCCCCACAGAACTTTGGGGTTTCCCCAGAGGCTGATGCCTGATGAAGTAGTTGCTCAAGGTGGTTTGGCTTTGCTTTTGGGTTGTGGTGGGCTGTAGAGGACCACGGCCGTTAATGCTTGTGGGGGACGCTGAGCAGGTTGTGAGGAGAAGTCTCACTATCAAAGCAGCCCAGAACTGGCTGCTCAACTTCAGATGATGGAGTAGGTCATGTGTATAAGACAAGTAAAATACTTGTATTTTGCTGTCTTCTGGAGGATTCCGTCCTCCCAGGTGTTTGTGAGCTTCTTGCAGAGAACTTCTCTCCGTTTCCCTTAAAAAGTGATGTTTGAACATGCCTTTGCTCCCAGAATGTTCAAGCTTGAAAGAAATCACACATCCTCAACCAACTGAAAAGTGCAGAGGGAATAAGAGACCACAAGGCTGGTATTTATCATCTTGCAATGGCTCCAAGACAGCTCTTGATGGACCTTTTAGATGTTTCTGAACCAGAACACGATACAGAATCTCAGAGTCACAGACTGGCCAGGGTGGGAAGGGACCTCTGGAGATCACCAGAGCAGAGTCACCCAGAGCAGGCTGGACAGGATCACGTCCATGTGGGTTTGGAGTATCTTCAGAGAAGGAGACATCACACCCTCTCTGGGCAGCCTGTTCTAGGGCTCTGGCACCCTCACAATAAAGAAGGTTCTTCCTCATGTTGAGGTGGAATTTCCCGTGTCCCAGTTTGTGCCCGTTGCCCCTTGTCCTGTCACCAGGCACCACTGAGAAGAGTCTGGTCTCATCCTCTTGCCACCTGCCCTTTAGCTATTGCTCAGCATCAATGAGGTCCCCTCTCATTCTGCTCTTCTCCAGCTGAACAGCCCCAGGTCTCTCAGCCCTTCCTCAGCAGAGAGATGCTCCAGACTCTCATCATCATCGTAGGCTCCACTGGCTGTTCTCCAGCAGTTCCCTGTCCATCTTGTACTGGGGAGCCCAGAACTGGTCCCAGTGCTCCAGATGGTGGCCCCACCAGAGCAGAGGGGGGAGGATGACCTCCCTCCTGCTGTGGCCACACTCTTCTGAATGCATCCCAGGAGACCACTGGCCTGTTTGGCCACAAGGACGTGTTGTTGGCCCATGGTCAACTTGTTGTCCACCACAACTCTCAGGTCCCTCTCTGCAGAGCAGCTTTTGCAAAGCCTTTGGGCTCACAGTAGCATTTTGATCAGAATCTCTGTGAAATGAGCACTTATCAAAAGATGGGCTTTCTTGTGAGAGCCAGGAGTTGAGCTGGTTCCATTGAAATAGTTGGGGTAGCTGCTCCCGACCCTAAAATCCCAATTTTTCTAGCATTCCAGGTGGGATTGGCTCCTTGACTTCTACATGCTTGACTGAGAGCGAGAGTTGCTGCTGGGTGTGGAAGGGTCAGTGCCTGAAGCTATCTTTAAGACAGAGTGGGACAACTTCAACACAGCAAGGGGAGGTTGTATGCACTTCCCAGTCCCCCCCTGAGCTGAAAACAGAGTTGGGCAGGTGCTGATGAGGGAGCACTTAGCTTCATCTTCCACTTCTTATCCATAATGCTCTGTATTTCCATGATTTTATGTACTTGGACTTAATGCCCATCAAGGGAGAGTAGCATGAGGATTTGCTGATGTCTTCTAAATGTAAATTGTGCTTAGATCAGACTCAACTTATTTTACAAATGTGTTTTAGGTAAGGATTCGACACTGGCTTTCTTCAGGACACTTGCTTTCTGTGGGCTTGGCTAGATCTTGGTGAGCGAGGTAGAAATGAGCTGGAGAGGACAGAGGAGAGCTCTGCCGTGCTCTGACAGAGGCACCTTCTCTCCTAATGAAAACAGGATGCGAAGTGAGGGCCTGGTTCCCATTTTCACCTGTCTCTTAACATCTGCCTGGGCTTGGGGACGCGACCGCTGTCACTTTTGAGCTGCTCGGGAAGCGTCTGTTTCAAATTTTTGGGATTCACACATAACCATTCCAGCCACTTTTCCTTTGGAAAAGAGACCTTGAATCTGACTCGGTGGTTTGGAGGCCAGGGGATCGGTGAGTTCTGCAGCTGGGAGCTGCGGGAGGATTGAAAGGTCTTGATTTCTGTCTGCTGGGTTCCTCAGACAGTTGTTTTCTGCTCTGTAGTTTCCTCATCCTGTTGTGTCCTTAATCCTTGCTTTATATACTGGTATATTCTGAGTGTCCCTGTGATGTGTAGCCCTTGTTAAAGCATCACTTAGTGAGGCGCATGCGCTTTTCATCCACCTTCTCATCCATCCTCTTTCCGAAGTACGTCCGTGGTGAAGGATTTAGCCTGGTTTGTGTATCCAAAACTCATGGCCTGTCCGCAGCAGCGTCTGGAGAGCCTCTGACTTCTTAAGGTTTGACTTCAGCACTGGTGTTTTAAGGCAGGTGGTGGAAAATCTGACAAAACTGTGCAGATTTTATGCCTTTGACCTGGTGGTGTTTCGGTTGATCGCTCGAGCTGTTTAACCACAGAAAACTGAGCCATATCCTCTTGCTGTTTGAAGTTCAAAAGCTGACATCCCCTATGTGTATTCTTTGAGGTCGCTTCCCACTGAGTAATACGCTGAGAGAGCGTTGTTTCCTCCACTTCCAGCCTTGGCCTGTGGCTGCAGTGGCCAGGAAGGTGCAGGTGAGTTCAGGTTTTACCGCTGCTCAAGTCGAGGGTCATTTTCAGGCAATAAAAGACTCATTTGATTTTTCTTTTTATTTTTAAAGGAGTCTTCTTGAAATAGCGTGCTCCAGTTGTGTTTTCATTCCTGAATCTTAGAATTTTTTCTAAATCTGAGGAAGGATTTTTGCTGCATGTGTCTGTCTTCGTCAACAGTGAAACCAAAGAGTCGCTCTCCTGACAGCGCTTCTGGGTTACAAGAGGGGTCTTGGTGCTGGAATTTTCCTGGCCATGGTTTTAGCTGGCGAGTTCTGCTTGAGCAGAGAGAATTCCCTTCTTAAAATTCGCTGTTCAACGGGGGGAAACTGTTAAAATGCTTTTGAGGGCATTTTTAACACGGCATTTCTTCAGTTACCAGGTTATATGCTGGCTCTGCCTTTATTTTGAGAGCAAACCACTGAAATTTGCATGTCTCCCTCCGGAGTTGGTTCCAAGATGGTTATTTGGAGGAGCAGCTCCGACATCTGTCTCCTGGCAGCAGGAATTCCTGACTCCTGGTGCCAGCAGAAACCTGCCGCCCTGGGGTTGGATTTTCTGTAGGTAGTGACCTGCTTTTCACCCCAGCTGGGTGACTGGAGGCTTCTGCTGGGCTGGGGTTGTCCACTAAGCGTGTAATTTATTTGTCAAAGGAAAAATGAAGACACCAGTTAAAGACTCATCAAGAACGTAGGCACAAAGGGGAGAAGCAAATGCCACAAACCCACATGAAACGGGAAGAAATGAAAAATTACACCTGAGTATCAGCCCTCGGTGTTCTCTTGCTTTAAGCTACATGGAAAGTGATGACAGCCAAGGCTGCTTTGTGATGGGGCTGTGGTTTTTAGCTGCTTTACAATGTAAACAAACTATTCTTAGGTCTTGCGTGAAGTGGTTTTGGCGGAAGGAAAAGCTGCTCTTATTGGGCTGTCTCAGAAGCAATGTGTGCCGGGATCTAGTTTGCCCTCTTGTGTGACACGAGGGATTGTGCTCCACCCAGAATTTCATCGTTGAGCCCAATGACATTGTGCAGAGCAGTTGTCTTTTAATGTGAAGATCTCCCAACGATGGACCACCGGTACATTTCCTGGCAACCAGCCAACCGTCCACCTTCAGAATGGCTTTCCCTCCTGTTTCTTTTGAGTGCATCTTATGTTTGGTTTGCATTTGCTATCTCAGGCCCAGATCCTTGTCCCAGTGGCTCCACCGGCTGCGATGTCTGCAGGCCAGGGATGGGGGGGAGGTTCATGTTACTTTCTTTGGCTTAAATGGCTTTAGCCACACCGGTTTTTCCGTGCTAGGTTGTTTCTTGTCCTTCCTTGAATCCTTTCCAGCAGCTCAACTTCTCATTGGATGATCTCACAGGTCCCGGTAGGTGAGAGTAACTTTCTGTTGACTTCTTATAAGCCAGAAAAAAAAAAAACAACCCAAACTCAGTTGACAAAGAAGAGATTTATTTCTTTTTCCTCCTTGGACACATTGTGGGGCTGCAGTTGAGGAGCATCTCCAGGAGGAGAACGTCACATGGAGCAAACCTGCTTGTAGAGAAGCTGCATCCACTCTTTCCGACCGGGGCTTTGCAGAGCAGCGTCGTGTCTGCAGGATTCTACCTGGCTTCGTGCCTGCAGGATGAGTGTCTTTCCTGTCCAGTAGCTTCTGCAACCACCTTCTGGATCTGTAATACTCTGCTCTGGTTGTTCTGGCCTACCTGGGATATGCACCACTGGCTGCACGGGTGCAGTGACTCCCAGAGGGAACAGGGGACAAGCCATTGGGTTGTCTGCTTGAGTCAGAAGCAGTTGGTGGCCAGGAACTTGTTGCAGGACAAACTTGCTGAACTTGAACATTGATTCTTAGTTCGGGAGCACACAGTTTCTCCCTGACGTGCTGCTTGACTGTGGAGGACTTGGAAAGGTGTTAAAAATCCTCCTCCTTGTTTTATAACTTGCCCTTAGCCAGCACATGCTGGCAGGTGGGAATTTTGGGCATCCCATTGGCATTGGTTATTGCAGAAGCAGCTTTGCTGCTGCCAGCACTCTTTCTTGACAGCAATGCAGGAGGTGTTGGGTGGTTGATCACGGGTTTTATTTATTCTAGAAGCAACTGGGTGCACCTGTAATGGTCAGTGGAATGAAGCTAGTGGGAGTGAACCCCATCCGTGGGCTGCATCCCCAGCAGCGTGGCCAGCAGGGCAAGGGGGGGGATTCTGCTCCATTCTAAGGGAGACCCTCCTGCAGTGCTGCCTCCAGCTCTGGGCACATCAGAAGGACATGGACCTGTTGGAGCAGGGCCAGAGGAGGCCATGGAGATGCTGCGAGGGCTGGAGCCCCTCTGCTGGGAGAGTTGGGGGGTTCAGCCTGGAGAAGAGAAGGCCCTAGGGAGACCTTAGAGCCTCTTCCAGTCCCCAAAGGGGCACCAGGAAAGCTGGGGAGGGACTTGGGGAGGGAGGGGAACCATAGGACAATGGGGAAGGGTTTGACACTGAAAGAGAGGAGATTTGGGTGAGATCTAGGGCAGAACTTCTTTGGTGTGAGGGTGGTGAGAGCCTGGCCCAGGTTGCCCTGAGAAGCTGTGGCTGCCCCATCCCTGGAGGGGTTCAAGGCCAGGTTGGAGGGGGCTTAGAGCCACTTGGTGTGGTGGGAGGTGTCCCTGCCCAGGGCAGGGGCTGGGACTGGGTGATCTCTAAAGTCCAACCATTCTGTGGTCCTGTTATTCTATGAAAGTGCTGGTCTGGGTGTGGATTAGTTTTCAGTACTCTCTGGTTACACTCCATCCTGCCGTGTGTATAAATTTGGGCACCATGTCAGTGACACTCTCTGGGCTGCTGTGGCCTCACCAGTTACCAGCCCTTGACCACTGGTCTCTGTGAAAATTGGAGTGAAAGCCAACTTTAGGATTCCATGTCCAGCTTTCCCTGTGGATTTAGATACTGCTCTCCCCTGGTAACATTTTCTTGACACTGCTGAAGGCAAGTGGGGTGGATCTTCTTCCAGAGCTACCTGGCCCCAGGGTGGGCAACGACACGCTTCCAGCATGATGTTCTGCTTAAAGCTTTTTAACTTTCTGAGCAACAGGAGAAGTTTCCCCTGTGGTGCCACCTGCATCGATGCTTTCTGCTGCTGGGATGAAGCTTGTTTTGGAGAGGAGCATTTTCATTCCCAGGGTTTGTGCTGCTCTTCATCCTCACTCCGCTCATTGATTTGAGTTGGTGTGGTCCCTCGTGGCTCGCTGGTAGCAGAGATATGACCTCTTTGAGTACATCTCAGACCATTTTGGTCCAGACAGTTGCACTTGGGCTTTCCTTGAAAGGCTGGCTTTGCAGATGGCATAGAGATGTCTGTCCTGATTCCAGTGGATGCATGAAACTTCGAGTTTGGTTTTAGAAATGAGCTTGTTTCTGAAGGCAAGGCCATACTCAAGCGTGGCCTTCACTGCTCTAAAGTAAGTAGCGATGGATTTTCAGTGCTGGTTTTGAGCAGGTCATACCAGGACTAGGTTGAACCTTACTCATGTGTCTCTGCAAGCCGAGCTCTGCCTGTAGGACACATTTAAACCTTCACAGAGCCTGGCTGTGGTGGGTTTGCTGGTCTGCCTTCTCAAAGTCTAACTAGTGACTCTTCTTTCCCTCCAGTGCTGTCTTAACCCAGGAGCTCAACACATCGGGAGGTGAAGGTGCCCAGCCATCAGCTTTCTGCAGGCAATATTGGAGAGTTTCTTCTCCCTAGCTGTCTTGCCACATTAGCATCAAATCCCTGAGAAGGCTATGAATGATTTTATTCTCAGCTCTCTAATAGCAACAACCGATGGAGCTTCTTTGCAGGTGGCTTTTTGGAGACCCGAGGTGTAGGCCGCTGCTGCAGGGAAGTTCACCATCTTTCAGCTCTGTGTATGGCTGTGTGATGCCTTCACCCGGCCAGGCCACAGCCCTTTACCCCAGCTTCATTCTCTTGTTGTTGCTGGCAAAGTTCTGCTTCATCAAGGTTGACCTCTGCTATTGGCTGTAGCAATTCTGTAAATGATTCCTGGCCAGGCAAGCGCTTATTATTTTAATATAGTTATTTGTGATTTAGAAAGTGGCAGTGGTGGAAAACACATTGCAGTGGTTTTTGTTAGGCTCTAGCTCTGACTCACTAGCCCAACCTACAAACTCATGCCTTACCTGCCTTGACTGATGTCCCCTATCTGTGTCACCCTCTAGGGTGACTTTGCTGGTTCAAGTCATTGTTCAAAGAGATCCTATGCCTGTGTTTCCCCTCAGGCCTTCCATCACTTTCCTTGTTCTGTAATGGAGACCTTTGCACTGTAGCCAAGACCTTCAGGAAGTCCCTATTTTTTGGGGCACACCAGGAGACAATGGAGGCCTCACTCTTTGGTGCAAAGCAGGATTGATTTTGATGGCTGATGTGTCTGCACTGTCACCCGCCAGATGTGCAGCCAGATGGGGCTGGAGCCATGGCAGACGGGTCGGGGGCAGCTCCTGCGAAGATTTAAGGCCAGGTTTGCAGGAGGCTGCTGGTGTTTTGCAGAGGAGGGTTATGACTTTGGTGCTTCCTGTTGGAGACACGTTGAAGTCGCTGGCTACCTTTCTGCAGAAAGGCTCTTTGAGAGCTTAAGGTGCTCGCTCTTCTCCCTTTTTTCTGGATTGACCACAGAAATCAGGCATCTTGTGGCAATATCCCACATAAGTCTCATGTTCTCCTGCCTTGCAAGACCTAAAAGTTGAAGTTGAGCAGAGCTCTTGGACTCCTAAAGTCACCTTTGCTCCCACCAGCCAACTTGGGAATGAGAACTGCAGGACATTCCACTGTGCTGGCCATGCCTATGTGCTCTACAACCACTCCAGGCTTTGCAAGCTCTTTCTTTTCTCCCACTGT
The DNA here is from genome assembly GCA_013400055.1 of Nycticryphes semicollaris. Taxonomy (NCBI): domain Eukaryota; kingdom Metazoa; phylum Chordata; class Aves; order Charadriiformes; family Rostratulidae; genus Nycticryphes; species Nycticryphes semicollaris. Next base: position 19,708 of record VXBJ01005269.1, read on the forward strand.
AGTTTCATCTCATGTTGCTTGTGAGAATCCTGGCATGGTAAGGGAGGAAGCTATTTCACAGAATCACAGAATATCAGGGATGGGAAGGGACCTTGAAAGATCATCTGGTCCAATTCCCTGCCAGAGCAGGAACACCCAGAGCAGGTCACACAGGAACGTGTCCAGGTGGGGTTTGAATGTCTCCAGAGAAGGAGACTCCACAACCTCTCTGGGCAGCCCCTTCCAGTGCTCCATCACCCTCACTGGGAAGAAGTTTTTCCTCATATTTCAGTGGAACCTCTTATGTTCCAGCTTGTACCCATTGCCCCTTGTCCTATCA
>VXBJ01005269.1:20322-34323 GCA_013400055.1 Nycticryphes semicollaris
GATAATGCACTCTACTCCCTCATCCAAGTCGTTGATGAATATATTGAATAATATTGGTCCCAGTACCGATCCCTGAGGGACTCCACTGGATACAGGCCTCCAACATTGACCACAACTCTCTGGCTTCTGTCCTTCAGCCAGTTCACAATCCACCTCACTGCCCTATTTGATATTGCCAGTTTTAATTAGAGGTATGAAGCCAAGAGCTTTCCCACTACGTAAAGGAGTATCTTTAGAGCTGAATGTTGTGCTGATGGTGCTCTGTGGCATCGGGACCCCCTTCTAGGCCAGCTGCTATCCTTCAGGTGACTTAATGTAGACAATCCTGTAGGCCCCTGAGCTGCTCTGCAGAGCTCATAGTGTTTTGCTGGTCCGGATCAGGGATCTGGAGTTTCTTGTGTTGGACCTTCTCTGCAGTTATATGGAAAAAGCTTGCTGTGACGTGGTTCTTCCTTGTCTCACTTTTTGCTGGGAGGAGAACTTTCTGCAGCCTTCCTCAAAGCCACTGCTGAAGGCTTTTCTGACCATCGTCCTGCTGCAGTTCCTGCAGAGCGATCAGTTCTCCTGTGGCTTCCCTTTATAGAGAAGATGAGGGCTCCTAAGTTAGAAAATGGTGAGAAAATCTTGACTTGTCTCCTCCTTTGGATGTGGTAATTATAAATTAAGCGGGGATAACCTGTCTTCGTGTTGCAGGCAGTGTTGCAGAACAATAAGCAAAAGCCTCGGTCTCTTCCAGTCTGTGCAGTCACTGGGCAGTTACCAGGTCTGTTTGCAGTTACTTGTCCTAAATTTCCTGGTTTCTTGTCTATCTGTATCAATATATGTGTGTGCACTTTAGGAACCACGGAGCGGGACTTGAGCTGGACACCGGGAGGAATAGAGGAGGTGCGTAAGAAAACCCCAGAAATATCGATTCTCAGAATAACCCGCTGGGAAAAAGTCACCTGAACCATGGAGTGCTATAAAACGGCCGGGGCGGGTTCCCAAAATCCCAGCAATTCTTTAGGTCTGAAGAAAAATGGCTATGGCAGGCGCAGGCAGCCGCAGAGGGAGAGCCAGTGGGCTGGTCCCCCTCACCCCTGCCACGCAGGAGCTTCTGTGAAACGGAGCTGATCCGTGTTACTCGGGTGAAAGTCACTTAGAACGAGTGCTAGGGACAGCCTGAGAAACTGGGGAGTGCCTTCTAGAAAAAAAAAAAATAAAACACACAAAAGAGCTGGCAGGACTCTGGATACTCCAGGAAACCAGACCAAGGAGCCATCAGCTGCTTGTGACCTTCTGGTGCTTTTTGAAAGCACCGAATTTGAGCATGGCTCGCTCAAATTTGGGGTTATCTGCCACCAGCAGTGGAAGTAAAAGGGCTCACACCGCTAGGGCCAGAAGCATCTAGGAGTAACCTCAAAAGTACTCTTGACTTGCAAGAGAAATGAGAGTATTGCTCATTTATTTTTGTCCCCTTTTTGCATTCGCTCCCTTTAATTCTGGTCTCCCTTGGCTTGATGCTAAATTATTTTCACGGGGAAAGAAGCCACTTATGCAGCCTGAATGAAGCAGTTAATTACTACCGGGCTGCAACCCAACGTGAGGGACCCAGTAACTCCAGGGGTGGGGAGAGGTGTTTGAAGCACACGCTTAAAATGAAGTGGAGTGGCTGCGGAATTTGACCTTTCCCAAGGGGGCTTGGCCAAGGGTAGGGATTTGTGAGGGTGAACTGCACTGGAGACAGTTTGTTTTGCTTAAAAAGAAATGTGACCAAATCTGCAGTGAGCTCCGACGGAAGAGCGAGGGCAAATGGAAGAACTGGATTTTGGGAAATATGGGTTTTTGGTTTTTATAAAGAAATACATCTCGGGTGGATTTTAGAAAGAGTTTGGGAGCAAAATAAGAATTCACCCGAATCTCTTGCTGAGATTGGAAGGCCCTGCAATGCAGTTTTTGGGGCAAACCACACCATTTCAGTCTGCCTCAATGTTCCCAAAGGGTGCTGAGTTTTAACAACCAAATTTATCTGCAACCCCAACCCTGGGGAGCCCAGGTTGCCCGCAGGGAATTTCTTGGCCAGGTCCTTGGTTCTGGGCTGACATAACCACTCGATTTATTTATTTATTTATCTTTAAATTATTTTTTTAACCCCATTTGCAGATGGAAACTTCAGATTTGGTGGCAGGGTAGGGATGGGTTCCACCTTAAACCACTGAATTGCTGCCTGGGCGTTACTTGTTTGGGGAGGTTTTATATTTATTTTGTTTTCTTTTTTTGTGAGGGTTTTGTTTGTTTTTTTTCCTTTTGAGATAAAACTGACCCACTGCTTAGCAGTTCTGCTTGTGCCCCCAGGGCTCAGACTGTCAGGTTAGATACTGGTTAGAAACCAGTCAGATAACTGGTTAGAGATGTATTCCTTTCCCGCTGATGCTCTTAAACCAGTATATGAGGAGCGTTAGGTAGGTTCCAGCTGAAGATATAAAGCTTCATTTTGGGAGAAACCCCAAGCAGTTATTGCAATGCTGTGTGCTTGGAAGTCCATCCCAGTCCTCCTCCAGAAAGTAAGGTGACAAGGACAAATTCTTATACGTGTCTCAAACTCCAGAGGAGGCTTTACCATTCTGGCTAGAACCTAACAATCTAATACATCCTATATCAAAAACAAAACAACTTTTTCTAGTACCCTGCCAATCTGGAAACCACCAAGACCTGGCAAACCTTTGTTACCTTTCAGAAGTATAGTGGTGGCAGAATTAAAACCACATTGAGGGGTTTTGACTTTTTTTTTTTTCCCTTTTTTTCCTGCATTAGAGGGAAAAGCACAGATGGAAGTTGTATGTCTCTAGGTCTTTGCATTGCTGGCACACAGCAAAGGTGTGATGATCCAGCTCAGCTGTTGGGGCAGGATGCTGAAGGAATGCCCAAAACTAGACCAGGATTTTAGATCTGTCTTTTCAGCCTCAGCACTGCTTTTTGAAAGGTTTATTAGAGCTGTCCCAGTATTGTTTCTTACTTAATGCTTGCTATCGAAGTCTGGGAATTGGGAGCATTATTGATTTGCCCTCTTTTAAATTTCAGCAGCTTCACAAGAGACAGAGTGAGTTAGTAAGGAATGCAAAATATGTAAGTAATATATATTTTCCTAGCTAAATAGCTTAGGCATATACATTTTGTGCCTTCTTACCAGAGTAAGGAAGGTTGGACTGTCTTTGCTTTGGGGGAACTCTCCTGTCTCTNAAATCACCCGAGTTAAATCTGACGAAGCTGTGGCTGCTATGCAACCGTGTCGTAGATGTTAACGCTAAATCGCTGCAGCGGGAACGTCGGATACCTGCGATGCTTCCTGGTGGGTGTAGATTTAATTTGGGAGCGTTGCATTTAGCTCGTGAGCGTGGGGCAAAGACTGATCAGCAGAAGTAAATTTAAAAACTATCAGAGCAACCCTAAACTCTGCCTAGGAGCTGTATAACGTGTTCGCTTCTGACGCGCCACCTCATGAACCTGTGCTTTTCTGTCTTTAGACTCTTCGCAGGTGCTACAGCCGGGTGAAGGAGCACGGCGTGGGGAAGAGGAAAAGCAGCTACACCTTTGAGCAGCTGGAGCAGGTCTTCGGGCAGGGAGGATGGGACTCCCAGCCCTGCCAGCCCGTCCTCATCAACAGCAGTGGCTTGTACCAGGAGCTGGAGTCAGACGGCAGCACGATGGAGGAGTATTCGCAGGAAGACTGGGGAAACCACAGTCAGGATCTGCATTGCTACCAGACTGGAGAGCAGGAGCTGGGTAAGAAATCCCATCTTGGCACACCTCCAATCCAAATGTCTGCTTTTGCCTGTGCTCTGTGCTCCTACCTATCTCAAACATACTTATCATAGACTGGTTTGGGTTGGAAGGGATCTTAAAGTCCATCCAGTCCCACCCCCTGCCCTGGGCAGGGACACCTCCCACCAGACCAGGTTGCTCCAAGCCCCCTCCAACCTGGCCTTGAACCCCTCCAGGGATGGGGCAGCCACAGCTTCTCGGGGCAACCTGGACCAGGGTCTCACCACCCTCACACCAAAGAAGTTTTGCCCTAGATCTCACCCAAATCTCCCCTCTTTCAGTGTCAAACCCTTCCCCCTCGTCCTATGGTTCCCCTCCCTGATCCAGAGTCCCTCCCCAGCTTTCCTGGAGCCCCTTTAGGGATTGGAAGAGGCTCTAAGGTCTCCCTGGGGCCTTCTCTTCTCCAGGCTGAACCCCCCAACTCTCCCAGCAGAGGGGCTCCAGCCCTCGCAGCATCTCCATGGCCTCCTCTGGCCCCACAGGTCCGTGTCCTTGTGATGTGCCCAGAGCTGGAGGCAGCACTGCAAGGTGGGGGGTCTCCTCAGGGCAGAAGGTGCTAAATTTCATGCCTTGGGTGTAGTGTGTTCCAGATGCCAAACACCTGATGTCCTTGGGGAGAAGTGGGAAAGAGATTCCACAGTTCATTGTCAAAGGCCAGCTGTGGTTCCCGAAGTGTTTTAGGATCAAGTCTTGGGTTTTACTGGCCTCACAGGAGGGGAGAAGGGCTGCATGGCCAGGAATGGTAGGGGAGGTGGTGGCAATACATTCTCTGTCTCTCCTTCCCTGCTCACTTCTGCTTCCCCTCCTGAGACTGGGGAGACACTTTCCCTTTCAGTGGTATAAATATGCTTATATCCAGAGGTGTGGCTTTTTTATATAGAAAAAGAGCAAGCAAGCTCACATTCCAGGGGTGAGACCTAAACCAAACCCCTCCACGTGCTTTTCTTTCCTGAATTATTGGTGTCTCTGCATAAGAATCAATATAGTAATTTATTTGGAGATCTGCTTGTTGCCTGTGGCTTATTGAACTTGGCCAAGTGGAGCAAGGTACCACATTCTGGACTGATAAAATGTCCTGATCTGAGCAGTTTCTTGAAGTGGGTTTTTTTTAAAGTATATTTGTGTCCCTTGAGCCACTGATCTTAGGGGTGCCTGTTCCTCCCTTGCTTGAGCAAGGGGTTTGATTTTCAAAGTGGAAACTTTCAAGTTGATCAAATTCAATGGAGACCCAAGTGAAGCAGTAATTAGAAGGCAAAGTGGATAAAGGTGTGATGACTTTTCACCCCCCCCTTTATGATTTGTAGGTTGAACTGGGGAGAGGAGACACAGTCCTACCCCCTGCTCAGGGCACTGGGGAGTTGGGGTGCATTGAAAGAGGCTTAAATTGCAGTTTAAGGTTAAAATTTGCAAGTTGGCTGTTCACTGTGTTCCAGTTTTCTCCAACTTCATCCCTGGCCGTGTTAGAAATCAGAAATATTGTGGGAGAGAAAGGGTGGGGGGACCCCCCACGTTACAAAACGTCACTGGACAACGGCTGATTCTGTCTGGTTTGGCTCATTCTGGCGAGTCAAACTGGGGTCAACTGGTTTGTCACCACTTCCTTCATTGGGAGGAGACCTCTGTGTGTGCTTGGGCTGAGGATATTCTTAATTTTTCAGAGAAATCAGGAGAAAACATAACATCTAAATGGAATGCAGACATGTTTGTCCTGCTGCTTGCTCTTCCTACGTGCCATGTGAAAGCAGAATAGACTTTTTTTTCCTTTCTTTAATGCTTTTAAACATATAGTTTGCAATTAAATCGATTGGGAATTGTGGTGGTGTCCTTGAAAGACTCAGCACCTGCGGATTCAGATCTTAACTGACCACATCTCTTCCCAAAAAAGTACTATTCCATTGTGGATTTGGGACCTGGAGCTGTCCTGTGTGGAACTCCAGTGGACTTGCCTGCCTTAGGAAACCATAGTTATGGTTTATTTTTTATTTACTTTTAGGCTTAAAAAAAATAAAAAGGCCCCAGGAACATGATTTAAAATGTAATTATGTGTTGGAATTTTACCTTTCAGATGAAATGCCTACCACAAAAAGGACATTAAAGATAAAGCAGGAATCTTCGGAAGACACGCAGTAAGTAATTTATGAGTGTTTTACCCTGGAATGTGTTTCCCTGGGGATGTCATGCAGGAGGGGAGGATATTTGAAACTTCTGATTATAATTATAAATACATTGTGTAAGACTATTCATACAGTTGAATCTGCTTTATGCGTTACTCCAGTTACCTCAGACCGCCTGAAAAGCTTCCCAGCTTTGTCTCCTCTTGGCTGCAGCCTTCAGCAAAACGGAACAGGACTTTACTACGCCGAGGCAGGGACTTAAAATGCAGATAAAATCCACATCAGCTTCGTAAGAGATGCAGGGGGCAGGCTGTGGCTCTCAGGACATGAGGCCAGACGCTGGGATTTATTTGTAATATAAATTTCTTTTGCTGTTTGCCCCATTGGATGTAAAGGGGGAAAAAAATCCAGTAATAATATAGGAGGAGCAGAGGAAAGAGTGAGAAGAGGGAGGCAGTGTAGTTGTTTGGCATGAGTAAGGCCTGCAAGAAGAGGTCCTTGGTAGGAAGGGAACGCCAAAGCCTGTGACTTCTCTTTTTCTTTTCTTTTTTCTGACTCCTGGATTGGTTTGATCTGACAAATACCAGAGCGTTTCAAACGCTTCAGGCATGTGAATCTCCCTTTCCTTGCCAACAATAACACAGCGTTTTGGAAGAGGAAAGGAATTGTGCCCTATTTCCTCGGACCAGGGCTACTTTCTTCTGACCTTTAGGGGTTGAAAACCCACAGGGCGGTTGTCCATCTGTCTGTGATGGGACTGAGCCATCACAAATTGGCTCTCGGACCCCTCCGGGGTGGGTTCCACGTGAATTTCTCCCTCCCCACAACCATTCGTGGTGTCATCCAAAGTCCATCTGGTGTTTCCTGTGCTGGAAAAGGAGCTTCTGTGGGGTAGGAGGTCATTGGCACTGTATGCATTTGTGTCATTACTAGTTATGACTGCACCAGAGGCTTTTTGCTGTAACTAAATGAAAGACATAAATCTTCTAAAACCTAAGAATAAAAATAAGCCTCCATTGTAATGGCCTGGCTTCATCAAACTCCTCACTTCAGGTCCATTTTCACGGTACCTGAAGGTGATACGTAACACGGAGCAAATTCATCCCCCCCCCATCCCTTGGGGATGACCTGGAGAAAAATAAGGATTTTTCAGTATAAACATTATCGCCTCCTTGAACAGTTTTTCAGGGATAATTTTACCTTTCAAGGTGTCCTTTAGGGAACTTGGATTTTCTGAGGTGGAGGCTCAGACTGCCTGAATCTTTTTCTTACAGGTTCTGTAGTGCAGAGGGCTGGCTGGATCACACGTGGTAGATGAGACCTTTTGGAGTTTGGTGGTGGTGTTTTTTCCACCCAAAAAATCCCTCTACAAGGCACAGAGGGCAGTTTGGGAAGCCTGTGGGTGACAAACCCATCTCACAGGCACAGTGGAAGCACAAAGCATCTTCCAACACAGAGATTTACTGAGAGTTGTTTGGTTCCCCTCCCCCCCCCCCACTCTGCTCCAGGTATGAGAGCAAAGAACTTTTAAACTTGGATTTTAGTAGATTAAAAGCGATCAGGAGAGTCATGGCTGATCTAAAGATAAGATGGGTATTTATTATCTTCAAAAAAAAAAAAAATAGCATTGTGTTTACTCTTACAAGTGGCAGACAATAAATAAATGTGAAACCTTTTCACCTCTTTGGCCGGCGTTTTAAAACAGGTAGAACTGATTTCCAAGACAGTAGGGCCCCAGTTCGTCTGCGTTCTTGGTCAGGTGCAGGTTGTCAGCAGAAATAATCCCAGCAAAGCCAGAGGGAGCAGCAGGGCATTCGAGTCCTTCCCTGAACCTTGTGCTGCTGTTTTTGAGGTGGAGAACTTGGGCTGTGGGGATGCTGGCCTGTCCGTGGGAGTATTGCTCAGTATTGTCTTGAGATGGAATGTCCCGTGTCCCAGTTTGTGCCCGTTGCCCCTTGTCCTGTCACTGGGCACCACTGAGAAGAGTCTGGCCCCGTCCTCTTGCCACCTGCCCTTTAGCTATTGCTCAGCATCGATGAGGTCCCCTCTCAGTCTGCTCTTCTCCAGCTGAACAGCCCCAGGTCTCTCAGCCTTTCCTCAGCAGAGAGATGCTCCAGTCCCTTGTCATCCTTGTAACCTCAGATGGACTCTCCCCAGCAGTTCCCTGTCCATCTTGAACTGGGCAGCCCAGAACCGGTCCCGTGGCCTCCCCAGGGCAGAGCAGAGGGGGAGGATGACCTCCCTCCACCTGCTGGCCATGGATACCCTTGGCCTTCTTGGCCACCAGACTCCCAGGTACCTCTCTGCAGAGCTGCTTTCCAGCAGGCCCAACCCTAACCTGCCCCAGTGCAAGGAATTATTCCTCCCCAGTGCAGGACTTTTAAACTTGCCCTTGTGGATCTTGATGAGGTTCCTCTGCGCGCGACGCTCCAGCCTGCCCATGCTGGATGGCAGCACAGCCTTCTGGTGTGACAGTCGCTCCTCCCAGCTTTGTGTCCCCAAGAAATGTGCCAAGGGTACACTGTGCCCCCTCAGCCAGGTCACTGGTGGAGTTGTTGAAGAAGGTTGGACTCGGTATTGACCCTTGGGGAGTCTGCGCCGCTGACCACGACCCTCTGAGCTCTGTCACCCAGCCAGTTCTCCATCCACTGCGTCTCCATCATACCTCAGCACAGCACATTACTGGGGACAGCGCTGCCTCTCTCCACCTCTGGTAGCAAATAAATGGCCTCCAGAAACAGCAAAGGATGTCCCTTGTTTCTCAAGTTGGCGATAGGTGAGCCTTGTCTGGGTGCTCTGCCCCATCAGCCTCGCCTCTGCCGTCACATCCCCTCAGCCTCCAAATAAACTGGGTTTTTGTAAAGTGAAAGGCTGCTTAAGCCTCTCTTCTGCCATTGAAATTTTAGGGTTGTTTTTTTTTTTGGAGGAACAGCTTTAGTCACTCTGGGCTTTGTGAAGGTGAATTGAAAAATGCTCAGGGAGCCAGGTCCTTCACTGGAACCAGCTGTTCCAGCTGCTGTGAATGCAGAACTTCCCTTGTGTTTGGAAACAGCACCATGGTACAAATTTGCACCACAAGCTCGTGTCTTTCCTCAGCTCAATTCCAAAAGCTTCTGAGGAGGGGAAAAAAAATATGCAGATAGCCAGTCTCCAGCAGGGAGGTCGTGGTTCCACGAGAGGGTAAAACCCAGCTCTAGGGCACCTTCTGCAGCTGAAAAATGAGATTGCCCTGTGCCGCCCAGCCCTGACACGGGGGAAAAATCCTGCGAGCTCTGATTTTTCTGTTGAAAAATAAACGGGAACAATTTGACTCTTGGTGCTTAAACCTCTGGTGGCCGAGCCATGGAGGTGCTGGATGGAGCCTGGGAGCGCGGTGCTGAGCGGGGCGGCTGCCAAGCCCTTGCCTCCCTCTGTAAGAGAAGATGCTAAAAGCCAAAAGCGGAGCTTTTTAAAGTTTCTTATTTGATATTTTGTTTTTCCCCTATGACTTGAAGCACTGGATTCCCCCCGTGGAGAAATCATTCCTCTTCCCAGCAGGAGCAGTCTGATCAGTGACTAATTGTTTTTTTTCCACCGGAGCTTCGTCTCCCTTTTGTGCTGAACTAAACTTAGTATTTATGGTGTAATTAATAAAAGTGGGGGCTCTTTTAGATTGGTTGGGGTTTGTTTTTTTTCCAAGTTCTTAACTCTGTTCCTCCACTGTTGAATGAAAATCTTCCCACGCTGCTTTCTCCTGTCTGGGGGTTTGGATTGGGGCTGCCTGCCGAGTCAAGTGAGAGGTCACAGGGGTGACAGGCAGGCTCAGTGCCACCAAACGGCCCCTCGGCTGCTCTGTCCCCTTCTCTCTCTGCTCCCCTTCTCTGTCTCGGCCCCGGAAGGTCAATTTCCTCTTCTAGAAGTCTAAAAAAAGGCATTTTCCAAGCGTAGCACCCGGAGAAGTGTCACAGAAGCTGTAGAGAAGCTCTGAAACAGTTGAGCGTTGCCGTGGTGTTTGCATGGAAAATATAAATGGATTTGGGGTAAATATGAGTTTTTCTCATACAGCATTTCTGTCCTGGCCATCTCCTTTGTCGTGGGACATCGAGGAGGGAAAATGACCCCTCAGAAGTAAAAATTAGCAGCAGGAGCGTGCTGAGGGTAGAACAGGCAGTTGTAAACCCCCACCCCCCCTGCCCCAGGTCAAATCCAGCCCCACTGGCCAAGCAGGTCCCTTCTGTGGAGCTCTGCAAAACTGGTCACCCTCTGGGGATGGCAGGGACGTGGCCACCAACGTGCCTCTTGAGGTCTCTCCAGGAATCTTCTGGCACGGTGGCTGCTGCCAGGTGGTCGGGAGAGGTGGCTGCTGCTGACTGCGGTCCCTCCCGACGCCACGAGGAGTGAGCTGTCTCAGCTTGGACACACTCTGGGGGGCCTGGACACCCCAGCCCGTGTTTGGACATCTCAGGGGCACCAACGAACACGCATCCAGTGGTTCCACTCAGCTCTGTGGTCCAAAGTCAGTCTGCCCTGGAAGCACCAGCACTTGGGAGAGCCTTCCCAAAATCACTTGTTATACTTACACCTATAAAAGCAGTTTTTTGAGGTGAGAGGCTGTGAGTTTGGACATGTACAGACCCTTCCAACAGTGCTGCTCCCAAACCTTTCCTCTTTGAACCCTTCTATCGATCTGATGGAGAGAGACCTGCTCCACGGAGAGATTTATAGGGCAGAAATGCAGTTGCTGGAGTCTCAACCCCAAGCAAGGTGGTCGTATCTGCTCGTGCTTGAAGACCATCATGTCCCTCGAGAGTCTCGTGCCCAAGCTCCATCTGATTTTGGGGAGTTTAAATGATCTTCATGAGAAGATCATCTCTTCCCACAAGAGGAGGGAGGTTTGTGCGTGCCCTGCAGGCCGCAACCGCTGCCGGGAGGAAAGGACGCTGCGTGTTCTTGTGGTGGGACACAGGAGGAGGAAGGAGCCTCCCGGGGATGGGACGGTTCCACACAATCACAGCTCAGCTTTTATAGATGCTGAGAGATAAAAGGGAGGAGAGTTGGGTGGAGCAAGCTTTTAAATCCCATTTGTTGGCCCAGGAGAGATTTCTCCTTACTGAAGGAGGCTCATTATCTTCCTACAGCTTTGATTAAGAGGACAATAACTCTTAAAAATGAGCTGTTCTCCTTACAAGCTAATTACGCCCTCATTCATCCAGGAGGAAGTTGTTCCAAGGTGGAAATCCCACCATGGTAAGGAAACGATGCCGTGTCATTACCGAGGGGAAAGAAACCATTGGAAAGGCAAGGATTTCTTATCCAGGGGGGGATTTCTGCTCTCCCACCAGGCACAGGTCATCTTCACCAGCGTCTTCTTGGCTTCCCTCAGCCCCAGTTCTGACCCAGTGCTGGGATTGAGCCCGTCTCAGCAGCCGGGGGTTCCCTTTTTGGGTTGTTTTGGTTTGTTTTGGGTTTTTTTTTTTTCACAATGGCACTGATTTTAGGGTAACGATAAGGTGGAGGCGTTTTGGGTGGGCAGTGATAAATGGGGGATCTGGCTGAAGGGCAGGAGGGGCCCTAAGGAATAACCCAATAACTGAATTCTGCGTTTGCTCGCCCCGTTGCTTTGAGGCAGCACATACAGGAGCGGGACATGGCACCCTGCGGGGTTGGTAAGAGGCAAACTCTTCCTCAGGAGCTGAATTTGGGGATTCCTCACCTCTTGGTTCCTTCACTGGGTTATCTCTGGTCATGACATCTCCTTTCCAGCCCGGATAGAGGTTGGCTGAGGATATCGGGAAGGAGCTGGGGTTGGGTTTTAATTTGGTTTTACTGAGATTAATTGTTATAATCCGTAACCTCACCTCACCATGTGGGATGTCTCTAGTAATAAATACCCTCTGCTTCAAAAGCAGCCAAAAAAGCCAAAAGGGATTAATATTTTCCAGGGGTGGGCGCGTGCACCGGGATGGTTTTTGCGACCGATGCCTTCACCCTTCTCTCCCTGTTCTGTGTTTTGTTTCATTTCCAGGAAGCGTGACGTCATGCAGAACATTATGCAAATCTTGGAGTCGGTCCAGCTGAAGTGGGAGCTGTTTCAGAGCTGGACGGACTTCTCCCGGCTCCATCTTTCCAACAAACTGGCCATTTTCGGCATCGGTTACAACACCCGCTGGAAGGAGGACATCCGTTACCACTACGCCGAGATCAGCTCCCAGGTACCCCTCGGCAAACGGCTCCGGGAATATTTCAACTCTGAAAAACCAGAGGGACGGGTGATCATGACCCGGGTGCAGAAAATGAACTGGAAAAACGTTTATTACAAATTCCTGGAGATCACCATCAGCGAAGCTCGCTGCCTGGAACTCCACATGGAGATCGACTGGATCCCCATCGCTCACTCCAAACCCACCGGGGGCAACGTCGTGCAGTATTTATTGCCGGGGGGAATCCCCAAAAGCCCCGGGTTGTACGCCATCGGCTACGAGGAGTGTCACGAGAAGCCCCCCTCCCCGCTGGCCGAGCACCGGGGACCCGATCCTGGCAGCGAGACTCCCGGGGAGCTGGAGGTCCCTTCCCCTCAAGCCGCCCTCCGGCTGGATGTGGAATCCGCCCGGATTATCTACTGTTACCTCGGCATCGCCGAGGTCCGGACTCTCCAGCAGTGCCTGTTTTTACATTTTCAGGCAAACACCAAAACCTTCAGCAAGGATTGGGTGGGGATCAACGCCTTTTTATCTCAGAACTGCGTCGTCGAGCCCGGCGTCTCCCCCAAATCCATCTACATCAAATTTGTGGAAGTGGAGAGGGATTTTCTTTCTGCCGGCTCTTTGGTAGAGTGCCTGGAAAAAGCCATCGGATACCCCTTAAAATTTAACAACTGAGGCTCGTCCTTCATAAGGATCTGGGCTTCCTGCCCCCTTTTTTTCCATCTCGCTACCAGACGCTTTGGGATCTTTTCCCTTCACCTCCGGGCGAGTGGAACTTTTCCCCCCGGGAAGGAGGTTTTTTTTGGGGGGCGACGGGCGGTTTGTGGGGTGACTCCCTCCAGCCCCGGCCCCTCGGGGAGGCAGCGCGGCCCAGCTCGCTCCGGTAGGCCCGGCCAGTTTTCCTACCCAACCGACCGGTATTCCCAGCGGAGCGGTGCGGGCAGGAGAAGCTGAGAACTGCCTGTAGGTACATTCCACGCGGGACAAGCGCGTACACAACGGCGTTTTCATAGGAAAAGCTGGTTTCGGGGTGTTTGGGGGGGTTTTTTTGGGGGTTTTTTTTTTTGTTGTCTTACTTTATTCCACGGTGTCTCATTTTGATGAATCCGTCTCTCTCTTAAGTGTTATTACGAATCTGAATAAATAAGCAATAGATAACGGCAAGTTAAACCTTGAATCACGTTAAAGGAGACTGTTTTTCAAGATGCTGTTGTATATAATTTAGGACTTCACTTTTTTTCACCTGTCAAGTGTTCTCCTCTCTCCAAACAGTGTTGCCTGCAAAGAGACTTTGGTTTCTGTGACGTATTCCACTTTACTCGTAGCGTTGCCATATCCCACTTTGATTTTATTTTATTTTGTAACATTAAAAGGATTCCTGGCCTTTTTATTTTTATTTNCCTCCTCCTCCTTTTGGGGTGGGGGGAGTGTGGGGGGGGCTTCTCTGGGGATTTTTTCCACCTGGGGCTTCTTCGTTCCAAGGCTCGCTCGGGTATGAGATGGTTAATTGATTTATTTTCCGGGAGCTGGTTTCCTTCCCCAGCGGAGATTCCTGAAATCTTTGAAGACAGGGAGGTGTGGAAAGAGGAAGAAGAGGTCCTCGAAATGGGGTGAATCACCCCGGGATGGAGTGAACCACCCCAAAATAGGGCGAATCTCCCCAATATAGGGTGAATTTTCCCAATATAGGGTGAATTTCCCCAAAGAGCCTCTGTCAGGAGCCGAGGGGGAACCACTGGCTGGAGAAGGTGAGGTCCCGCTGGGATCTGGCCAGGTCGATCCCCCTCAAAGCCTCTTTGCTCCCCGGAGCCAGATCCCGCAATTCCAAGTGGGATTTATGGGGGGAGACAAGGGCGAGAGGGAATTAATTCTCCCCACCCCCCCCCGACTCGCCCCATCATCCT
>VXBJ01005269.1:106441-125115 GCA_013400055.1 Nycticryphes semicollaris
CCTCCCCCTTTTTTCTTTTTATTTCTTATTTTTTTTTTTCCCCCCCTTTGGTAAGGAGTTTAATTAACTGTTTGAGTGCTCTTAATCCCTCTTGGAAAATACCACCTTGAACTGTTTCCACTGTTTCTAAGAAACTGTCATACCACCTACTGATTTAAGCATTAATAAAAAAAAAGAAAAACNCATTAGCAAGGAAAAACATTTAAACAACTGACATCAGACTGCATTTACATTTAAAATTCAATCTCCAGGGCCCTGGGAAGAGCGAAATTCAGCCCTTTCCGTGCAGGATGGGGCTGATTGGGGTTTGCTCTTGCTTAAAGATACAGAGGAGTCAAGCTTTTGGCTCGGGTTTTTGCTTTAAATAAAATCTGATTTTGCCCGTAGCAGCATTTGTTAAGGGGGGAAAAAAAACAAACCCAAACAATTTTTTCCTGCAGGAGTTTTGAATGTCTCGAAAGACAAGACTTAACAGGAAACGGTGAGGAAAGCCTACGGCAAGAACTTTGCTAACACAGGCATCACAACACTTTTTCCACAACTCATGCAGTCATTTCAAGATAAAATTCCCTGTCAAAAGACAGACAGATTAATTCAAAGGTAACAGAAGGAGGGGGGGGGAGAAGTGAAGAACAAGTGATTTATGGCAAAAATACCTTCAGTCACGTGTTTCTCTCCATATTTCACGTCAAATGCTTCCAATCCCGCTTTAATTGAAAATAGCTCTCTCTTCTCCCCCCTCTTCCCCCCAAAAAGCTAATTTAGGGGAGCACAGTAAAGAAAAGCTGAAGTTTAAATATTTCCACAGACGGAGTTGCTGTTGCAGGCTCTGGCTGAGCGGAGCAGCTGCTAATGGTTTCAGACTGACACACACACACACACACACACAGAACTGACACACACACACACACACACAGAGTCTTGGAAAAAAAAAAAAAAAGCCCAGAAAAAAGGGAAAAAAAACATAAAAACCCCTCAGAAAGAAGCTAATTTCACAGCACAGCGGAGCCTGCTTAAACAACTAACTGCTTAGTGGGTAAGATTTATAAACACCCGAGTTCCACCCAGCACAGGCTCTCTGCAGATGGAGGTGCAGACTCCACAGGCTGCGTTAAAGCAACCCTCCCAGCCCAAACTCTGCATCTGCAACAGCTTTATAGCGGGGAAAAAAGCTCGTGTCAGGCATGGAAGTACCACGTGGGGTATTGCCTGGCAAAGGGAAACTTTCAAAATGAAGGCCCGTTCCTCTTGGAACTGAAATAAATAAATGAGGGGAAAATAATAATTAACAGAATGAGATCACCCCCCCTTTACTCAGCCCAAGCAATAAAGAACATTAAGTAAGATATTTTCGCAAGGGTTTTCCACTTCTGGACTAATATAGACATTATCTAATAACTTCTTCCAGGAAAATGGTGATCTAATATGCACAGGGAAATAAAAAAATGAAGCACAAAAGTACCTGCAGCTGCAGCTTGCTGCAGCACTCGGGGCTGAAAGTAAGTTCCTTATAGCAGGGTAAGGGCAAAGGAGAGAAGGGCAGCTGCACACGAGGTACTGTCTACCTTAAAAACTGGAATAAATCATCTTAAACCATCTTAAATCAAGGCAGCCAAAGTCCTCGCTACAGTCCGTTACGCAGACGCGCTCACCCTGCTTTAAATCTCTGCTTTCTCTTAAGCTAAACCAGTTTAAATAGAGCGACGTTAAGGACCTGCAGGAAGACAAACTTCAAGCCAGTATTTAGTTCTCAAGTTTCCAAGGCAGAAGAGGCTTCAGAAGGAAGAAACAAGTTCATGTGTGGGCAGAACTTGACGTTGTGTAGCCGAGAGAGCTGCTTCTGTGAAATATATTGCAAAGCTTTCGTTGGGGGAAAAGCAGTTTAGATTTCATATAAACACAGCCAACACGGCTACACCACGTCCGGCAGCGCCCGGGAACCTCACCCTACCTTCCACGATATCCCTCTTGTAGTCGCTGTCATTGTCACTGTCCGTAGGCCGGTAGTAGATGTAAAACCCCTGGATGGGCGTGTTGTTGTTGCTCGACGTGATATACTGCAAGAGAATTTCAAAAGGCTGCGTTAGAGAAGAAGAACTGAGTCCTGCTGAGCCGCCATCCCCGAATCTCTTATCCCTTTGAAATATAGATGTATTTTTTATTAACAAGGTCGTGCAAGGGAGGTGTAAGAGGGGGGGGGGGTTGCAGAGATTTCGTAGAAGAGAGGGTTCTCAGCCGCTGCGGGTGCGCAGACACAGCAGCCGAGGGGCTCTCAGAGGGCTGCAGGGAAACTCTCTGCTCCTTGGAGCAGCTGGGGAAAAAGGAGGGCAGGACAGGGACAAGAGACTGAGCTGGGGGTGACACCGTCCTCCCATGTCACTGCCCGAACTGCCAGTGAGGGTTTGACCACAAAAGGCCTGAAAACACGCGCAGTTAAGGAAAGTTCAGACCGTTTTTTACTTCAGAAAGAGTTAAGGTCACTCTCAAATTCAGCTCAGGAATATTTTACTTGAAGTTATGCGGCCTCTGAGGAACTAGAGGTTATTTTAAGTTTATTATCCTTAACATCTCTTAAGGCTGAGCAGAGCAAACGAACACTGGGAACTCTACACGTTAAATCCTCCAAAGGACACCGGGAGGGGGGGGGGGGTTTAGATTTCAAAAAAAGAGCAAAAAATTTCTGTGGGTTTCAATAAGGACTTTAAAGTACTTGTTTACAAAAGAGGAGGTACCAGGGGAAAGGAAAAGGTTGCTTTAATGCGAAACCTCTCCCGGACTCGAGGGAGGCCGGTGGGTTTTCAACGCTTCCAGCCATCGCAGCCGGGATTGACAAAAAGCAGCAGGAATTGCAGGAAATGAAGCCAAACCCTGGCCCAAGCAGGGGTTGGACCGAGCGAAGCCCGGCGGCGCCTCTCCACGTGTCTGCGCCAAAGCAGGTGGCACCCAGGTGGCCACAGCCCTTCCCTGGGCTCACATCTGGCACCGGGGAGCTGGGAGTCGGCAGAAGAGCCGACGGGAGGAGAAAGAAGGTTTGGAAACGGGTGGCAAAGGGTTCTAGAGGCACGTAGTCACCCAGTTCCACAGAAACCCAAAGTATCTCGGCCCTCCTCTGAGCCACCGCTCGCCTCTCTGCGATCAGCTCTTAAACCCTGGACTTTGAAGAGCCCAAGCAGCAAAAAGCCGTCGGGCAGCTGCGAGGGAGGGGCCGGAGGAGAGAGCCATACCCACCGTCCACTTCAACATGATCTGAGTGTCGCTGATGGCCTCGGTGTAAGCGATGTGGGGTCCCGCGATGGGGCGGTTGGAAAAGCGGCTGGTGAACCCGGCCACCTGGTAAGGGCGAGACGCTGCACTGCGCGGGCTCTCCCCGTAAGCGTTCGCGGCGATCACACGGAACCGATACATCTCACCTTTTAAGGGCAATAAAAAAAAAAAGAGTGGGAAAGAAGGAAGAGGTTGCAGCAGCAGAACGGGGTTCAAGGAGAGAGACTAAACAGACGAGGAAGCGCTTTCTTGCGCAAGGCCCAGCTACAAAAACCAGAGGGCTCGCTGCCACGGGCTCGTGTGGACGTCAGGAATAGAAACAGCTTCTGAAAGAGGCAGGGGGAGATTCACTCTGGAAAAGAGGCTCTTACACAGGGAGATGGAGATGCCTCCATCGCCTCAGGAAGGCCCTGAACCGCAAACTGTTTTGGGCACCGAGATGCCCCAAAGGACACCCGTCATCTGTCCCCTTACTCTTTCCCTGAGCTTTCAGGGCTGGACACTGGGAGAAATCAGAGTGCACTTTTCTTCCATTACTATATTTTTCTCTTTTTGCATTCTGAGTGCCTACTAGAGGGACAATTAAGTTAAAAATAGCAATAATACACAACCCTCCGCTCCACACGGACAAGTATTATGGGGCGGGTTGGGTTTTTTTCCACTTGGAAAGCCAGCCATAAACTTGAATCCACGTAGTGAGCTCCTAATTCCACCCTCGAGTTGCAGGATTCTCTCAGCAGGAGCGCAGTCAACAACAGTGGAGGTGAAGGAAAGATCATTTTTAATACCTGGCTCCAAGTTACGAACTTCCACAGACAGCTTGGAAGGAGAAATGTTCTCGGCTGCAACAAGCCAGTCACTGTTTCGTCCCAGGCGTTTATACTCCACTTTAAAGGCCGTAATGGGGGAGCCACCGTTCGCTCGTGGGATCCACGTGACGTAGACAGAGGATTCTGATGCCGTGGAGATTGTGGGTCGGTCAGGAGCTTCTGGGACTGAAAGGAGAAATTCAGTTACCAGAGGATCAGAGTCAGCTGAAACTGCATTTCCTGTAGGAACTGATTAAACAAGTGGCTGATGATTCAATTAGAGCTCACGTGTTAACATGGAGAATCTTAAATTCTCCCGTAGTAACTACTCCCTTTACTCTGCTGGAAAAGATGCTTGAAGAGCAAAGAACAGAGGAACCAGTGACTTTATCAATAAACTAATCCCAAAAAAAGATATGGTGTTGCACTACCCCAACCCATCCCTACACGGCAACAGGAACATACATGGAGTGAACAGGGGGGAAAAAAAAATTGGTTATCCTTTTTAAAACTTCAAAACTCCCCCAGACACGGCGAGACTTAACCCTCCCACGCTACCAAGCGCTGCTGGAGAAGTGAGACCCAAGAGCAAACCCCAGCATGCAAGGAAGGAGGTACTTACTGAACTCACTTGAAGTTACAGACAGCAGTGGAACAGAGAGAAGGGAAAGAGGCAGTGTTAGTAAATCTGCTGAGAACCATCCCGATGAGCAACGAGAGCTGTAAGGCTCCATTAAACTACTTTATATTCATTAACATGGAGCTGGTCACCAGTGAGAGGAGGAACTGAGCAAGGAGCAGCTCTGGGGACGTGAAGTGGAGCGTTTGCAGCTGGGCACACGCAAGGTCCCACCTCGTGTGGCTCCTCTGGTATTTAGCACTGCCACAAGTGTGCAATGCTCCTCACCCTCACCTGCATTACAGATAAACCTCTCCATTCCTTTTTGGGTTTACCCAAACTTTAGACACCAAATCACCTGGAGTGAATTTGCCTGAATTAAAGTCAATGAGTTCCAAGCTGAGGTGGGGAGAAAAAGGACCGTGAAGATGCTGTTTTCACCAGTAAGCAAGCGAAAAGTCACACCTGCTGGGGACTGGTTGTACCTTCTTGCCATCAGAAATAAGCCCATCCCTGGGAAACCAAAGGAAAACATTCAGAAGAGATATAAGCCCCTTTGGGAACTTAAACCCCAGATGTGGGCATCTCCCATCTCCCCTCTTCCTCTGGATCTTTCACAGTGGAACAGAAGAGAAAACCCCAGAGTATTTAGCAAAAAGCAAGGGCAGGTTAAAATATGAGCAGCAAGAACACGGGTTACACGTGGAAGACTTATTCTTTCGAGAGCCACACATGCAGGTAACAGCACCCTTGAAAACAGTATATTTTCATGAGATCAGGGCATGCATTTGCTGAATTCAGAGCTTCAAATACCCCAGCACTGATGTGGAAGCCTGTATGAAATGCGCTGCTGCTTGGTGATTTAACTTTGCCGGGGAAACCCGAGGTAAAACTCTCACTCACTGACTGCAAGAAGGTAATTTTCAGTTAGTCCCGAAGTATGAACTGTGATTTATTTATTTTTTTTACACAGAAGTAGAGGAAACCTAGCAAATATCTGACCTCACTCACAGCAGTCCCACACGAGAGAGGAAAAAATACCTGTAACAAAACCCAAAAAGCCTAAATAGGAACCAGAAGAGGTGATACAAACACCTGGAGCAGTAATAAACCCAAAAGAACTGAGGCACGTCCCTTTGCAACGCAGCTCCTGGCAGGTGGGTGACGAAGGCACCCGAAGACCTACCTCCGCTGTGGCGAGACAGGTCTGGAAGGACGACACCAAAACTGTTTGTCCCTTCGTGCACGACAGGGTGTTTAGGAAGGCCGACGGGCGGAGATGGGGCCTGGGTGTTTTTGGAGGATGATGTTCTTTCTAAGAAAGATGTGACAGACGTGGTACATCAGCTCAGCAGATGCTGCTTCTCGCCGCTTCCCAGAGTGCTGGTTGCAGCCCAGGGAATTAAGGCCCCGGCTCCCAGTCTCAAGCTCATCAGTGAGGAGAGCAAGAGAGGAGACTCTCCCCCCACCATCAGCCCTGGGGACCAGCGACCCCTCCGTCTGTGGTGCCAGTGTCCCCAGAGCTGCACTTTGAGGTGACACCGCCAGCTCCTGCCCGGGTTTCAGAGCCTCCTCTCACGGGGAAGTCACAGCAAGTGGGGAAAATTGCACCCTGAAACCCATGTCCAGAGAAAAAGGCTCAACAAAAACACTATGGAAGCTGGAGCCAGGATACTGGGCTGAGTGGACTTCTGGCCTGTGGCAGCACGTATGTATCATGAATTTACAGAGCACCACAAAGATGATGAAGGGACCAGAACATCCCTCTGATGAGGAAAGGCCGAGGGACTTGGGGCTGTTTAGTCTGGAGAAGAAAAGGCTGAGGGGGGATCTGATCAACACCCAGAAATACTTCAAGGATGGGTGTCAGGAGGATGGGACCAGTCTGTTTTCAGTGGTGCCCAGGGACAGGACAAGAGGGAACGGGCACTAACTTAAACATAGAAAGTTCCATCCAAACATGAGGAGGAACTTCTTGACTTTGAGAGGGTGGCAGAGCCCTGGAAGAGGCTGCCCCAGAGAGGGTGCAAACTCCGTCTCTGGAGACATTCAAACCCCACCTGGAGATGTTCCTGTGGGACCTACTCTGGGTGGACCTGCTTTGGCAGGGGGGTTGGACTGGATGATCTCCAGAGGTACCTTCCAACCCCACAGCATTCTGTACATTACATTCTTAACAAAATTTTAAACTACCTGCTTTTTTTACTTCAGTAGGAAAAACACCCTGATGGTGTGAATGCTTAAAAGTGCAGCAGGCTCCAAGCTTGAAAGAAAATCCTTGCTTTGGTTAGAAATGCTCTTTTGCTTGGTGCTGTCTGCACTCAACTCCCAACATGGCTGCCTCCTGCTTGGCCCAGAGACCCCGACTAAAGCCTCTGCAAAGCAATCCAGAAGCAGTCCTGTGGAAATTTGAGGGCGCAGAGTTCTTCTGGTGATACTCTGAAAAGCCTCAACAAGCACAGGCTGCTCCCTGACTCAGCTCCTTTAAGCAAGAGGAACCTTACAGTATCAATAATCAACCCCAAAATAGTATTTTAATAGCTTTTACTTACCAAGAGCCCTGGTAACGCTCAGGGAAGTTTCCCTCCCCCCCCTCCCCCAGCTATTTCAGTTCTTGGAGGCTGTTCTTTAGCAATTAAATCACAGCAGATTTCACACATGGCTGAGCAGACAACGACAGAGCCCCCGTACTTTGAAGGGGACGGTGGAGCTTGCCCCTACCTTTGCTGGTGCGGAAGGTGAGCATGGCGGGCTGGCCCTCGCCGGCCGCACTCCGGGCCACCATCAGGACCTCGTAGAGGCTGGAAGGCTCCAACTCGGCCAGGCGGAGCTGGCTCTCGCTGCCGGGGACACGCACCGTCTGCCAGCCACCCGCCGCGCCGGCCCCGTCCTCCAGCTGGGACAGGGGGGAGAGAGAGAGAGGCATCAGCAGAGCAAACCCCCTGACACCCCCACCCCACCCTCCAGTGTTTCCCCACCCAAGGGACACCTCTGCCACTTGCCAAAACTCCTTGTGTTCTCCTCTGTCTACCTAAGGCTTGGCTTCCGCCGCAAATCAGTGCTTTGGCACCTACTTCCACGGCATTCCTTTGGCAATCTCCGCTTATTTCCTCCCCCTCCGTGCACATGCACGTGCTTGTCTTGGGGGGGGGAGGGCAAAAAAAAACCCAGACAGAAGCTCATTTTCACTTGTGGCTAAAACCAGCAAGAGAGCAAATGATTTTAAAGACTTCAAGCAGCCTTTAGCTGGCAGTGGGTGTGACACGAAAAGCCTGGACCCAACCAACACCCTAATGAGAAAGGTCTGTTCTCTCAACTGTCCCAGCTGTCCCTGGACCTCAGCATATTTATTGGCTAAAACAGGCAACAAAAAGCATGTCTTAGTTACTTCTCGAGGCTGGAAATAAATAGAAAACCTCAGCAGGGAGACCCAAGATTTGGGGTTTGTTAATGAATGTTTCCCTGGTTTAAAAAAAAAAACCCCAAACCACAAAACCCAACAAAACGCAACCAAAACACTTTGTAATTTAACAGTGAAATCACCAGCTCCATTTAAGAAAGGAGATTCAGGGTAGTCTCTTAATGCTTGGCCTTCACAGGAAAACATTACCCCAAATCCCAGAGGAAAAGACAAAGAGCCTATGAAAAATAAACTTCTAAACAATGTAAGACTTTAATAAAACATGGGAGGCAGATCTAAATGCTGTGGATTATCAAAGGTTATGCCAAAGGTCTTCCTTCCAAAGTAACCACTCTTCTAAAGGCTTTTTTTTTTTTCCCCCCTTCTCCAAAAGAGGTAAATTGATAAAAAGTAATTTAAATGACACGAAGAGAACAGCACCCAAAAATCCCACAGCCAACTCCCTGCCGAGCAACACGTGGGTGAGCAGATTGAGGGAGGAAAGGATCGTTAACGAGCGAAGGGTAAAAGCATCGAAGAGGTCAAAGATGTACCCAAAGCTTTGAGGGCTTACACGAACCAACCACCTTTGGAGGTGAAATCCTATCAGCAGACCTTGGCACGGAGCTTTCAGGAACTAACAGGCCAGGCTGAGACAGGATCAGGATGCAGAGGATTAAAAAGCAAATAAACCAACCGGCTTTGCCACGCAGAAAACCGCTTGCTTGGAAGCACGGGCGCTGCTTGGTTCTGATTTTAATGGAAGAGCTGGCTGTTGACAAACCCTTTTTAAGGACCCTTTTTAAGGGTACCTGCTTAGGAAATCATAGTTCACCTTGGTTATTTGATAACTTCTTAGCAGTGTCTCTTTGGGATGCAGAGCAGCACTCTTTGGCGTATGGAGCCAATACCCAGCTTCCCTTCTGACCCCAAGCGTTTCTACCAGGCTCAGGTTTGTTCACACAACACCACTGAGGTTCCCCCTACAACACCCCCAGGAACCCCGTTCCCCACAGACCACAGTGGTCCTGTAAAGGAAATGAAAACCTGGCTCTGCTGACTAAATCTCACGATGAAACAGCCTACTTGTGACCAGCTTCAGTCACCCCTAAAACAAGGTGCCTGCATGGACCTGGGCAGGCTGGAGAGCTTGGCAAAGAACCTCATGAGGTTCAACAAGGGCAAGGGGAGGGTCCTACACCTGGGGAGGAAGAATTCTGGGCACCGACAGAATTTCGAGGCAGACCTGCTGGAAAGAACTTCTGAGGAGAAGGACCTGGGGTTCCTGGTAGACAGTAAACTGTCCATGAGCCAGCAATGTGTCCTTGTGGCCAAGAGGGCCAAAGGAATCCTGGGCTGAGTGAGGAAGAGTGTGGCCAGTAAGTCCAGGGAGGTCGTTCTCTCCTCCTACTCTGCACTGGTGAGGCCACAACTGGAACACTGCGTCCAGTTCTGGGCTCCCCAGTTCAAGAGAGACCAGGAACTACTGGAAAGAGCCCAGTGCAGGGCAACAAAGATGATGGAGGGATTGGAGCATCTCCTTGATGGGAAGAGGCTGAGAGAGCTGGGACTCTTTAGCCTGGAGAAGAGAAGGCTGAGGGGAGACCTTCCCAATGCTCACAAGGATCTGAAGGGTGGGTTGAAGTGGTTCCCAGTGACAGGACAACAGGCACAAGCTGGAACATGGGAAATTCCATTCAAATCTGAGGAAAACCTTCTCTGGGGTGAGGGTGGCAGAGCCCTGGCAGAGGCTGCCCAGGGAGGGTGTGGAGTCCCCTTCTCTGGAGACCTTCAGGCCCCACCTGGATGCGGCCCTGAGGGATGTGCTTTGGGCAACCCAGCTTTAGTGGGGACTGGATGATCTCTGGAGGTCCCTTCCAACTCTGATTCCAGTTCCATGGTCAGGGTGATGCTGTGGTTCCACTACATCCTGGCCTGACACCCTCTTCTTGTTACCGCCAGCACCGAAGAATCCCCGGGGCATGGGGAGACCCAGCCCAAGGAAACCCACCCTTCTCCAGCGCCGGGAGAGCCGTTACCTTGCGGTATTTGACGAAATAGGCATTGATGGGGGAGCCTCCATCCCTCCCTGCCCGCCAGACCAGGTTGTACACGTCGGGCTTCAGCGTCTGCGGGGGGCTGAGGATGATGGGGGCTTCGGGGGGGCTGGCCGCCCGCCAGCCTTCCTCTGTCCCAGCTGCTTCCCAAGGTGCCACCGTTGGAGCCGGGCTTGAAAACGTCGCCTGGGCACCGAAGCTGCCGTCACTTCCAAGGCTCCGGGCAGTTTCCATCTCTTGGGCTTTGGGGCCAGTTTCTGGAGGAACTGGGAAGGGAGGAATGCGGTTAAATCCCCACCGTGATGCGCCTCCGCCCCAGCGCAGAGGGGACAAGGACTCATTTAAAAGCGTCCATTTCCAAACAAGCCCCCCTGGAAAAAAGCCAGTTGGGAGGGATGCACACACAGAGCCCAGCCCACAGTCGAGCTCTGCCCTTGCCTGTCACCTTTCCTTCCCTGGAGCACAGCACCAGGACATCCATTTTTGGGGTTTATTTTTTTTTTGGGGGGGGGGGTGTGTTTGGGGTTGGGTTTTTGGCTTTGTTTTTTTACACAGTAGCAAAGACAGCAAACCTCTGCCCTCTGCCACCCACAGGCAGAGTCTGACCAGCATCTCCAAGAAGATTAAGTAGTGGCAATGCATGTTAAAAGGCAAAAAATAAAGAAATTTAAAAAAAAAATTAAAATCCATAGCTACACTTGTGACACAAACGGAGTCATTTTAGATCAGTCACAGCCAGACAAGGGACTTTTCACGGCCTGGATTGCCCTGCACACAAGAAGACAGTCTCTACCTCAGTTTCTGAGGTTTCAGCTGTAATTCCCATCAGCTTCGAAAGCTGCACAGCTCCACTGCCCCGCTGGAAAAATCTGTGCTGAGAATAAACTCGGTTTGCAGGCAGAGGTAACGCGCAGCTTAATACCAGTGCACTTCTAGGAACCCAGCTCCAGTCTCTTCCATCCTATTTACTTTGCCTGGTGTGAAAAATATATATATATTCATATATAATATCAGTAGCTCGAAAGGGGCCGTGAAACAACTGAAAAGAAACAAAAGCCTTGCTGGGCCACAGGGCTTGCTGGCATTCCCAGCATTCCAAGCAGGTTGGACATCTGAGCTTGTCCAGGACAAGAAGACAGAGGTGCCTAAAGCAGGAGGGCCTGGAAAGCAGCGTGGGCTCCTGGAGGCACCGCCAGATGTTCCGAGCCCCGTCCCATCCCTCCTTTTGGATTTGTGGAGGTTTATGCTCCCGTGCCGGGGTCTGGAAGAGGAAAGGGAATGAAGAGAACTTGGTTTACAAAACAAATAAATTCCTCAGTAATGTAAAGCCCAGGCAGTGTTTGCTGGCCTGACTCAGATTCCTCCAAAACCTCCATTAAAATACCAGCAGCAAGTGTGGCTGCTATTTTTGGCCACTTTTGTTATAAAAGCTGGGAAGGAAAAGTTCCCTTTTCCAGCTGAAGACGTTCTCTCAGCAAGCATCCCTTGTTTCCTTCTTCCCATTTATTCAGCGATGCCACAAAGCTGGGAAGAGGGGAAGGCAGCAAAACAACGGAGGGGGGTGCGGATGTTAGGTCCCCCCCAAACCAGTTTACTCCCAATGCCCCCCAGAACAAACACGGAGATGCTGGAGGAGGCAGGAGTCCCGCTCGCTGTGGTGGGCAGGGAGGGGTGGGAAGTGAAGGGGGGGGGTCTGATGCCTGCAGGCCTGAGGGAAACCGGACTCTGCGTGTGAAGAACGAGTTGTGGTTCAGGCTGGTGACAGGGGCTGCTGCTGCTGTTTATTGCTGCGAGGGGGGAGTCGTCAACAACATCAAGCGGGGTGTTGTTTGTCGCTTTGGAAAACAGCCCCCGGGGGAAGGATTTCCACGGAGCAGTTTGGATCCAAGTTCTTCTCACTAGGTTTCTGGCCTAATTGCTACCCATACAAACCCGTACCTCGTGTGCTGCTGTGTCATTAGGCAACTCTTTTTCAGCTGCTGCTTTCAGTGCCATCCCTTTCCTCTTCACCACTCCTCTTCCTCGGCTGCCCAAGCCCCACCGCAAGACACGAGCGGCCTCGACACAGATCACGTGCCCAAAATCCTGCCTCCAACAGCAACCAGCAAAGGGCCACATGTCCCAAATGTGGGTGTTAAAAGAACACATTCACGGCTTTTACTCACATTCTCCATCATAACCAGTATTTAACTGTTGTCTCCCCTGCAGCTGCCTGATTTTGAAGGTCACGAGCCCTCACCTTTTTGGCCTCTCCTCCCGCAGAAACTATTCCACACCCCACAAACCCACCCCCGCTGCGTTTCACAGCACCTTTTCTAGTTCTCCTACACCCTTCCTGAAGCAGGGCTGCAAAAGACGACAGCGTATTCCAACCCACTGGCACGAGCCAGGGCTTGGAGCCCAGCAGGGCCACCTCCGCATTCCATCCGCGCAAACGGGGCGCGTTCCCGGGCGCCGCTTCTCGGCCCCTTGCGCAGCCCCCTCCCCTCCAAGCACCCTGGCACGGGTGGGGAAAACACTTGGAAAAACATCAGAGGAGTCATGACACCTGGTGCCTCCCTTCAGGTCACCCCAAAGACTTCTCACGAGGCGGCTGCTCCACCACCTGCACTAAATACTCCTCTTTCTTACGTTTCTACACCAATCTCCCTGCTCATCAGGGGCCTGGGGGGTGGTTTTTCTCCTGGGTTTCCATCAGCTGAAGTTATTTTGGAGAATTAACCCCGTGTTTAGTAGCTCTGGGAAGCGGCTGCCATGCACACAAACACCACAACTGTCTAAAAAAAGACTTCAAACACGGGCCGCGGGCAGAGAGGATCCTAAGGCCGTCATTTCACATTCTGGCGGTTTCTCACTAGGACGGTGGCTTAAGCTGCCCTGCCCGCTTTTAAGGCCACGCAATGAATCATGTCGTGGAATAGATCCAGCAGAGAAAAAGGGGGGAAAAAAAGAAAGAAAATGACCTATTTTTCAGGCCTGTAAGCTCTCTTTGCTGTGTGCTCGCACAGGGCAGATCACAGGAACTGAGGTCGAGCGCTGCTGAAGTCCATCCCACAGCCAAAGAAAGGCAGGGGAGTCACAGCTTAAGCCACGGAGGGCTGTTGCCTGGAACCAAAGTCCTTCATTTAAACACCTAAACCTTTGGGCATGTCTCCTGGCAGGGCTGGGAACTCTTCTAAACCCCCTAAGAGCTCTCAGAAACTACTTAAGGGCTTTTATAGCACAAACCAAATGCCTCAGCCCACCCTCTGCACCACGGCGTGTTAGAAACCGGTAACAGCTTAATGAACAGAACACGAAAAATTAACTGACTGCCATAAAATCCTGAGGCAAAGCAGTGGGATTTTTCTGTTTGACACAGACTGAATTCTGGGATAACACTTAGCTTTGTGTTCCCACTCAGAAAAGGTCCAACCATAACCTATTTGTAAAGCTGTACGACGGGATCGCTTTCTTGAGGTTTCTTCTTCTCTTCTTCCTCCAAGTGAACCTTTAACCGTCGTTTCAGACTATTAACGTGAGTTTTGAGCTCCAGCTGAGGGTAACGAAGAACCTCAGATATGGGGCCACGCTTTCCATTCACGATACTGAAATCTCACCTAAGGGCAGCTAAATTTGCTGAGGTGAGATGCTGGAAAGAGCTGAGAAACTGAAATCACTTCACGTAAGTGAAAATCTGCATCTCGGTTCTTGCGAAGGGAACTTGGCCGGGGGGTGGTGGGGCTTCAAGCTGTTATTAACATCACATAATATTCTGACACGAAGAAAGGAAAATAGCTCTTTCCCATCTTGGTTTTAGTATAAGAACTGCCTTTTCCTAATAGAAAAAGTCAAGAAATGAAAAAACCCCACCCTTGGATAGCTTTTATCACCCAGAAGATCGCCAAGTCCCTGCAGCACACGCTCGAGGCGGGAAGGAGGGAGGGAGGAACCGGCCTGTAAAGAGAGCTGACTCCTCCACCTCGTTTCCCCAGGACACCCACACTTCCCACCTGCCATTAATTCTTAATTGGAGGCCTTTCTCACCTAAACCAGGGAACCGAGTGCGTGGTTTTGGGGGTTTAATCTTACCGACGGTGAGGGAGGCCTTGGCCACCGCGGAGCCATGCTCGTTGACGGCTTCGCACGTGTACTCCCCGCCACGCGCCGGGGTCACCTTCCTCAGGTGCAAAGAGCTCCAGCCCGGTTGGGATACGGCAGAGGAGCTGCTGGGATCCACCAGGGAGCTGCCCGGCGCTGCCCGAGGAAGTTTCTGGGGTTTGGAATGAAGGACCTGGGAAGGGGGGCCGGTGATGGGTCCTCTGCTGTCGTACCAACGGATGGTGGGGACAGGCAGGCCGGTGGCATTGCAGGACAGCGTAACGTCCCTACCGGCCACTACAGTGACACTTGTTGGTGGAGAGACTATAACTGGGCGGGAGCCTTTGCCTAGGGGGAAAAAAACACCAAAAATGAATGAATTTAGCTAAGAAACACGACACACTTAATGCCTCAATGAGTCACCCAGGCTCCTTTTTAACAGATTGCAGAGTTCTCTGGACAATTTAACCAGTTATTTCTTCCCAAGATGGCCTCTCTCTCCCTCTCAAAGACCCCCAGACTTCTTTTTCAGACTGAAGAGATCCGCTGAGCCTCGTGCTGGCAAAAAAAACCACGCTCCAACCACACTTGTTGTTCTCGGCATAAGGCAGACCTGGCTGTCAGCGAGGAGCCCGGCTTTGCCCGCTCCCCGCACACCATGCAGCTCACAAACCATCTGCTGGGGCAGCTCGTGTCGGTGCAGAGAAAGGCAAAGAGCCAACAGCCTTGCAGCAGAAATCAAGCTCTCTGGGTATTTAGGAAGCGTTCTGGGCTGAAAAGGGTTCGAAGCGACTGTCGGTCCAGGGGAAGTGAGCGTTAACCCCAGCTTCGTAAAGGCTGAGGATATGGAACAGGCCTAACTACTTGTCAGCCAGCCCACTAAGAACACCAGCTCAGCAGCACAACGGGACCCTGACTGTATTTAAGACTAAATCATGCCAACCTTGAACATAACCTGATCTAATCTAGGTTTTAGGTCTTAGGTACCCACGCTACCCCAGAAATACCTTAAAATTCAATTGAAAACACCTTGTCTGTCAGATCGGCTGCAAACAGCGGTCAGAAACGAATCAACACATAATTAGAGGGATGGATGGGGGGGGGGGGGGGCAGGGGTTAAGCCAGAAAACCAGTAAAAAAATGCTTCGTTAGAGTTCCTGAGGGCTGCGAGGGCTCCTACCCGGCTGGACGCGAAGTCTCCCCGTGGACTGCACGAATCCCAGCCCGTTGTTCACCACACACTGGTACAAGCCGGAGTCCTGGGGGGTGACGCCACGGATGCGCAGGCGGTTGCCCATGGGCAGATGCCGCGGGGAGAGCCGGAGGGGGGCTGCGTTGTGGAGCCAGGAGAGGGTGGGAGCGGGGCTGCCGCCGACATCGCACCAGAAATGCACAGTGGCGCCAGCGGCCACGGTTTCATCCTGCAGCCCCTTGGAGATCGAGGCAGGTTCTATAAAGGGAAAGAAGTTTACACAAACCGCTGCATGTTGATCTTAGCCCAAGTCCTGAACAAAAAAAAAATGCTGTGAAACGTCACAGGAACTAAGCAAGTACCAAATAGTTCCAGTTCTGTGCAGCCTCCAGGTGGTTTTCCCCAGACATTTGCTTATTTTAATGGTCTCTCCCTTCTGTTGGCAGCCCAGAAAGCCAACCGCATCCGGGGCTGCGTCAAAAGCAGCGTGGCCAGCAGGTCCAGGGAGGTGATTCTACCCCTCTGCTCTGCGCTCCTGAGACCCCACCTGGAGCACTGTAATGGAGATGATCAGAGGGATGGAGCCCCTCTGCTGTGAGGCCAGGCTGAGAGAGCTGGGGTTGTTCAGCCTGGAGAAGAGAAGGCTCCAGGGAGACCTTAGAGCAGCCTTTCAGTACCTGAAGGGGGCTCCAGGAGAGCTGGGGAGGGACTTTTTGTCAGGGAGTGGAGTGACACAGTCATGTGTTTGCATTAATACTGTAAATA
The DNA here is from genome assembly GCA_013400055.1 of Nycticryphes semicollaris. Lineage (NCBI taxonomy): Eukaryota > Metazoa > Chordata > Aves > Charadriiformes > Rostratulidae > Nycticryphes > Nycticryphes semicollaris. The sequence continues at coordinate 122,628 of VXBJ01005269.1, forward strand.
AAACACCTGTATTCCCAAAAGAACTCTTTAGTGACATTCCCAAAACAAAGGGTGCCTTGTGTGTCAACAACCTGCTTTCTGAGCTACTCTAGCATATACTTTTCAAACCCCAAACAAAAACAGTCACCAGGAGGCCAAAACCTCAAACAACAGGAAAACCTGCCACATAGGAATGGGGAGATTAGGAACGACTCGCAGCCACACAAAAGAGGCCAAATCTATTTCTTTTGCTTTTTGTTTTTGTCCTCAGCCAAACATATCACCTGTCCTCGCCAGCTTTTTGCTTATATACAACCTTGGGAGGGAAACCTCTGATCTCTGGCACATTATCGATGCTCTATCCCATATGCACTTGCCACTCCACAGAAAAATAGGTAGATCCCTTCTTTCCTCCCAGTTCGTTATCCTTTACTGCTTAATTATGCCCGAGCGCGAAGTATTTGAAGAGGCGGAGAGTTATGGATTGTAACTCGGGGGAGGTGATGAGAATATGGTCATTGTGGATGTCTCTTACTCTTTATTTTAATACATGTAGGTTGAGAAAGGATGTCAGGCTATTTGTCACCAGATGCCAAAACCACCCAGGGCACTAAGAAAACGTTCATTGCCTGGACATGAAAGCACCTTTCTTGCTTACCAAGTATAGTAAGTGAATAGTTAACATATTTCACCCCTCCGGATTTGTTTTCCAGCAGGCAGGAGTAATTCCCAGAGTCCGAGGCCTCGAGCCTGTGGGTCACCAGGTGGGAGTGCAGCAGCTCCCACCCCCCCGTCCCCAGCGCGTCCCGGCCGTCCTTCACCCAGCGCAGGGCGGCGGGAGGGGACCCGCTGGCCACACACTCCAGGGTGAGGGGGCTGTGCCGGGGCACCGCCAGGCGCTGGGGGGACACGGGGTGCAGGATGTGGGAGCTGCCCGAAGAAGAGCCTGTGGGAAAGCAGAGAAGGTTTAGTCACCAGCTTTGAGACCCTGCTCTCCCCTCCCTCCCTCCCTCCCTCCCTCCCCGGGGCCTGAGGTTCGCCATGTCTTCCTTTCAGCAATTTAGGCAGTCCTTCTGTTGTCAGACCTGGCAAAGCAGGGTTAGACACTGTTGGATTTAAATGTAAATCAGCAGGATAGGGCAGGTGGAGAGGAGGAGCAGCGAGAATTCAGATTCAGAAAGGTTAAGGGTTGTGCTTTTGAGTTTTCATCAGACTGTGGTTATGAACTTCATGGATCGAGATGGACTGACAGGGACCCGAGACAGGGCTCCGGCCTCCTCTGAAGTCACACTGAACGGGGTGGTTTAATACTTCAAGTTGCTCAGGGCAAACTCCCCCCCCTGAGGCTGTGCCCACGTGTTTCTGAAAGGCAGCAGAACCAGGGGCAGACCCAGGCACCCACAACACAAGCTGCACCGACAGAAAGGAGCCCCGCTGGAGGATAGAGCGGGCTGAAGAAGGAGCCCCACTCCTCACCCCCACAGGAACCCTCAGCCCTGCCCAGAGCTTGGCTGCTCCTGAGCAGCAAAGGGGTTTTATGCATGGGGTCCCCCTTTGCCCACTTGGCACCTCCACTCTTGGNATGATGAAGGGAGTGGAGCATCTCCCATATGAGGAAAGGCTGAGGGAGCTGGGTCTCTTTAGCTTGGAGGAGAGAAGACTGAGGGGTGACCTCATGAATGTTTATAAATATGGAAAGGGTGAGTGTCAGGAGGATGGAGCCAGGCTCTTCTCAGTGACAGGCAATGATAGGACAAGGGGCAATGGGTGCAAGTTGGAACATAAGAGGTTCCACTTAAATGTGAGGAAAAACTTCTTCCCAGTGAGGGTGAGGGAACACTGGCAGGGGCTGCCCAGAGAGGTTGTGGAGTCTCCTTCTCTGGAGACATTCAAACCCCACCTGGACACGTTCCTGTGTGACCTGCTCTAGGTGTTCCTGCTCCAGCAGGGGGATGGGACTGGGTGAGCTTTCAAGGTCCCTTCCCATCCCTGATACTCTGTGATTATTTCAAGCACAGCTACTTGTACTGGTGATGAAGCACAGCGCTCGCTGCAACAGCCTCTTCCGGAAGCCCTGCTCCAAAAATCAGTTGGGCAACAGGAGTAGAAGCAACATCCCCTTTTTCAAGGTCTAAACACTCAGCTCTTTGGGGAGTTGGAAAGCTCCTCAGCAAGGGGAAATAAAAACCCGATGTGCAAGTAACAGCAGACATTTTACATAACATGGCATTTGAGACCAGTGGGGATTTAGGCTGAAATGCACACGCTGGAAATCTTAGGGAAGTTATTTATTTGGTTTGAGATGTACCTGCTCTGGGAAGGTGAACTGAATGTACTCACGTGTGACTATGAGCTTACGCCCAGTGAGCTCCGTTCGCAGATCGTGGGTAACTGGGTTGTACGCGGCACATTTATAGGAGCCTCTGTCTTCTAAAGATACGTTCAAAATCTGCAGGTTTCCAGATGGAAGAATTAGGTAGTTGTCTAAACAAGGTGGGGAAAAAAAAAA
>VXBJ01005270.1:19800-35023 GCA_013400055.1 Nycticryphes semicollaris
TGTGGATCCTTTTCCAGTTCTATCACTACTTGTACTCATTAATCAATTTCCTTTTTGAATTTTTTTCCTGACTCTTAATGTTTCTAGAGGTTTTGAATTATAATTTACTCATAGGTATATTCAAAGACAACTATAAAATGTTAGTATTTTGATATATTAACTTAGCTAATTAATTTTTATCCTGCAGACCTCGAAAAAATGTACAACCCCAAGCAGAAGTGGAAAAACAATTCACTAGATTCTTGTTTGGCCTAACCATAAAACCTGTAGTATATTTCATTGTATGAATAAGAGAATTTTATCAGAAACATTCACTAATGCTATATAACCCAAAGGATACCTTGTCAAAGACAGTTCTGTCTGTTCAATGGTTCAATACTCCTGATATGGAGTAGAGTGGGTGTTTTGGTGCCATATAAGTTCCTTTCTCATATTTCTTGGTTTTGACTTTGGCCGCTGCAACCAGATCCTCAAATATGTAATACATGTAGGATGCTAAAGAAGAAAGGATCCAACTGTAGACTTTTGCATTCTGAAGCAGATTTGCTGATGATTGCTCATGAATGGCATAATAAAAGATTACAGTCAATTAATTCATAGCTGTTTTCCCCTATCTTTTTAAAAGGCCAATAAAAAGAAAAAAGAAAAAAAAAAAAAAGGAAAATTAAGAACAAAAATTGTCGTTATCAGAAATGGAGAATACAAAGTTGTGGTATGGAGAGACTAATTTTCTACCAATAAACACCAGCACAAAAAGCCTTGCTACAAGTATTTTTTTCCAAGTTCAGCAGTTTTTCAGGTCACTTTTCATTTTGCAAATATTATTAGTTGTTTCTCTCTATCTCATTCATCATAAGTTGCTGATATGCACTTCATAGCCTATTTCCAAGCTAATTATCAAGATTTATTTCCAGGTAACTAGGATTCCTCTGGCCATTTACTCAATTTTCAAATAAGGACCACTGTCCTTTTCACTCCACATCATTCATCATTGAAAGATGACTTTTACGGAGTTCCACAAATAACCTACTTCAGGAAGCTTCCCACCCTTGCAACAATGCTGACTACAAGGTAAAGCTCTTGCTTTTCTGAGGTTCCCACTTTTGAATTTGACCAGTATTGTCCCATTTTTGTTTCCTGATACATACATCTCAAACTAAAGATCTAGATTTTGTTCATACAAGAAGAACTAGACAGAAATTGGATCTAGCTCATGAATGACCAGAACCTGGGTTGCTCAAGCTGGTTTCATTGAGCGCAGCTGTGGACATGGATGTATAGAAATAGCTCATAAAGCAGCACATAAGGCCATCTGGACCTGGCAGAGTTATAGAAGTGTCATGTTTGTGTTGCTCTGTAACTTTCAGGCATGGATGGCAATCATAACTAGGACTGTAGTAGCCCCCAGCCATTTTCTGGCTTAGATTTGCCTTTTAGTTCATCATCCTCAGTTGGTTCTTGTACCTAAATATATCATTAAATTCTTGGCATGATGATAATAAACTGAACAAATTTACCAATACAGTTTTCTGGTGTTGAGATGCATATTTGTACATCTGTTGGTCAACTTAAAACAGTATTTTTCACATAATATTTTTTAGAGGCTTAGACACCTTACTTGTGTTCTCCATTTTACATGTAAATAAATCTATAAGGATAGAATATTAGCTTCTGCAGAACATTTGTGATGATAAAATTATTTCCGTTCACAGGCATATTATATATGCCATTTCCTAAGAATTACATTTCAGAACATTATCTTGTTTTTAAAGGAATCTTGTATCTTTCAAATACCACTTCTTACAATAGTATGTTCTCAGCATATACACATAGACTCAAGTCAAGCTTCATATGATGATCAAGGTAATGGCTGAAGATACAGAAAAGGTAGATACAAAAGTCTCCCTTGTTTTATTAGTGATAGAAAGAATAAGGCTTTAGGATACTGTCAGTTTTACTAAGTGAGCATATTTGCTTCATAGTAAGAAAAAGGTCTCAAAGGTTAAACCATCTTTTCTTTAAAATTCATTCTTAGATGGTCAATATAATGATAGATAACTGTATTTTTTATGCAATGCTAGTATTTCTACGCAACACTTTTTTTTTTTTTTTAATAAGCTTTGAAAAAAAACTTATGAAAATACAGAAAAATTACAAATAATTGATCCTTACAAAAAGATTAGTTATCAGTACTACCTGAATTTCAATTAAGGAAACCCTTCCTTCATGGACATTAGCAGAACAAGTCATTAACAATAAGTGTCTAATAGCAACATTATTGACAAGTCACAAATACATTTAGTGAAGTGATGTTATTTTCACAGTACCACAGTTAAATAAAGTATGTGGTATATGTAGCTTTTTTTGACAGTAAGCCATGTATTTTCTTTTCTTCTTCTCCTTCTTTCTTTTTTTCTTTCCTTGGATGACAGCAACCTGAGCTTGCTCATACATTGAGTTGAAATTTGTCACTATCATCAAATGCAGAGGCCTATGTAAATGTTAGTCTCAGAAGTGAGAGTCAACAGGTCCTATGAAAAATTTAACAATTTCACCTAATATCATAACCCTGCACTACTACACTTAAAGATTGGCTGCTGACCTTTGCCATTCATAGGTGAGCATCAGCTTGTGCAAGGCACAGACAAAGACACAAACTCCTTAGCAAATAAACTCTTCCGACCCTTGCCTCATCTGAAGACGCATCTGAAGGAGGGAGGTAGTCCCTTTCATCACCTCCATGGCAGCCTAGAGGAGGGTGCCCTGTGAGAAGGCAAACCACATCGCCTGCCCAGCCCTAAGGGTTGTTCTACCAAAACACACAGAGGGAAAACGTGTTTTGTTCTCGTGTTTTCAGAACAGGATACTCATTTCAGAGTGAGACATTTCTTGGTCTTCCAAAGTGGTACACAGTCTGGGGCTCAGGCTCCAGATGAGCCTCCTTGTGGATAGGGAACTCAGGCAGTGACACCACAGGAGCTTTGGGTTGGGACCCCGTGGTGTAAGAACACCTGAGATATCTTGCTGTCATGTTGCCCAGTTTTATATTGGGAAACTGCAGTCAGACAATTCAAAACGTGCTAAACTGGTTTCCCAGTCCACTTCAATAATCTTACACTGTCTAAAGGCTTTCAGTCCTCTTGTCCTGAAGCTGGAAATGAGGAAATCAGGTTGTGACATTAGTTTTTCATCTATACATTCTCTCAGTAGTCAATGACTTACACTTGAAATAATTCGTGTTATTCTTAGCCATAATGAAAAAAGGCTTAATAGTAACAATCAGCTCGATTTCTCATGGGCATGTTCATGTCTGCAAAACAAAATAGTTACATAACTTATATTTCAGCATCATTGAAGAATCAATAACTGGTTTACCTTCTTCTATAGTGTAGTCCACCTTCAAGATTTTGAAGTTCTTTGGAGTTCCTTTTCAGTCTGTTTCTAGCTTGCAGAAGATCCCTTACTCTGAATATTTCTGAGCAGGTGTAATCAGCCCCACTGTTTCTTCTTCCTTCAACTGTTATCTGAAAGATACTAACCCTGGAAGCCAGACTAGAGAAAGATGACAGGCTATTACTCTTTTACAGTACAAATGAGGGGGCAACAGCCTTATATGCTTTTACAGTGCAAGCCACAGAATTCCTTAACACTGAGTCTTTCATCTTGTACATTTTCCCATTCCTATTTTCTTTTTGTTCCAAGAACTTGTAAAGTTTCATATCTCAGCCCTCCTCCCCTATTTGCAGTTAGATATTGGGAGACAAAATGCAGTCAATCAAGTATGCCTTTAAAGTGTTCTTGAAAAACTTTCCCAAGCAACCACACTTCTTTGCGTGCTATCACTCACCAACTAAGAATTTCTCAGATACAAATCATCATTATTCTGAACTCTAGGTCTAAACCCACAGTACCTGTGCCTGCCTTGTTAAATCTTAGTGGATATGACTCATCATGCTATGAGATTTATCAGTAGTCAGTTTCTGTGAGCACCTTACATAGTACAAAAAAATACGGTCCTTCAGCTGAAGCCTTGCCAAGTTATTAGTTTTGAAAGATTTTTCTCTATATGAGACTGAGAAACATTTTTTAGAACTTTCAAAATAAATGCTATTAAGAGAGAACTTCTGATTCTGCCGATAGTATAATACTAATATGTATCTGCTACTAAGCTGTTTCTGAAGATTTTTCTGTGGTTTTCTTTTTTACAGCTGTCTATGAAGGCATATAAATTGAAAGATATATGATTTTTATAAACAAATGTATGTACTATCATTCCTGTAATTGCCTAGAGATGCTATTTAACTGTTTACCTTGAAATAATTGCTCATGTGTTAAGTATTGTGTTACAACCGTTTGTCCTTTTTGCTTCATTTGTATGATTTTGGGTCTAACCTAGATTAACATGGAAATACTCAATTATCAATCTTGCTGTTACTTAGAAGATTAGACTTGAATCCAAGAATTGCCATTGTAAAATTACAAATTAATGTAAAAAAATCCTGTTTATGTGATAACAGATGTTTCAATTACCAAAGAGAAAATGGTGGCTATATCTTTCTTTAAACTAATCTTCTTCTTGACATCAGAGAAGGTATATTTTGCTGTTATTCTCCTTTTTTTCCAGTGAAAAAAAAATGAAACATTTTTGTCTGGTCTGTCCATTTGTGTGCTATGAATGCCTGAAAAGCATAGTCAGAGAAAGTGAGGTACTCAGGAGCTGTGGACCACTTTTGGAAAACCCAGACAGAATCTTTTCTGCTTTTTATCCTGAGCAAGAATATCAACTCCATAGCTATAGAAATTGAGGCTAAATGTCAGTTTGCTTCAAGGCAGTATCCCTCAGTTGACTGTACAGCAAGCATAGAAAAGGTAAATTGCCCAAGGCACCTTTTAATTGGTGAAGTTAGAGCATTAATTCTTTGCAATGGCTTTTCTGTTTTCCCCTTTCTACAGCTGCATCTCTTGGAAACAGCAGTCGTGCCTTTGAGTTACCTTTCGATGTGACATTGATGAGTCTCCCAAATTTGCAGGTGGCCAATGCCAGTTTGAATACAAACAACTAATCTTCATTGTAAAGAAGAGAGGAAAATACAGTACTTTTGGTGGTCAAGCAGTTTTTAAAGTCAGTAATTTTACCTGATAGGTATGACTGCGTGCTCTAGAGTCAAAATTCTCACTAATAAATCTCTTATATTCAGGGTTTCAAAATTAATTTGCCAATTATAAATGAATGAACAAATGCAGATTTTATATCAGCTTGAAACAACAGATATGAAACATAGTCTGCAGTTTCATTCACTTAAAAGAGGTTTCAGCTGTGTGGATAGTATTGACAGTTTGGCTCTAGAATATTTCAATAACTGTTGTATCACCAAACAAAGTATCTAAAGAAGATAAGCAGAAGGATTGCACTGTGATGATGTGCATAATACCCTGATTTTCATAATATCCTGAGACAGCCTAGAGACGGTTTTCATCCCGAAAGCAGAAACTTGGAGCTAATCTCAAAATCTGCATCTGTATGCATCATTCAATTTTGTGCTTTAGACAAGTCTGGCTTATGGCTGAAAACCGGTACATTGCCATCACTTGCTTTTCAAGTGTGAATCACAGAAATTATTGATGTTTAAGCATCTTAATGGCCAATTATTTGTATTACATATTGCTCATATAGAAGCAAACATGCATTTTTACAAAACTAATATAAATGCTTTCATTTAATGAATTTGCTTGTGTACAGGAAAATAGGTATGATAGGGAACCTGGTGGGGCAGCAACAAAACATTAGCTTGCTGTATGATCCTCTGAAAAACTTTCTAAGTCAGTTTGTTTGTAAATACAGCAGAGAAAATTTGTACTTTAAATAAAATGGAAAAGAGATACCGCCATACTGAATATTGGTGACCTCCAATGTTACTGATAAAGAAGAAAGAAAAATACTGATTAACACATCTGACTGTTACACATCTTGTCAGCTAATTGCTGCTATGGTAACATGCTATCTTCAGCAAGAACTACAACTTTAACTTGTGAAAAACTTCAGTTTTCTAGCTGTTGTCAATTCTTGTGTATACAATGTCACCTCAGAAACAGGAGAGAGAACTATATTTGTAGAACCTTTTTAAATAAGCTTCATCCACATTCTTTAAATAATTTAAATAGGCATCTATATGGATTTTTTTTGTGTGTGCTGTTTTATGAAACATGGCCAACAACATCTGCACAGATTTTAGTTCATGGATTCATAATGAAAGTCCATGTAAGAAAAAAGAAAAAAAGCAATATACGTGTGTGGTTTTGTTAGAAATCTAGATGCAATTCAGCATAACTGAACTGGACAGCATGCAGAAGTATTCAAGCTAGCTCAGTTTAGTAGAAATAAATTGGTCACCTTAGTGCAGAAATCCATCTGAGATTAATTAGTCATGATAACCAGGGATGAGCTATGCAACACATGCATCCTCTTAGTGTGACTATTTTTGCACCACATACAATTACCACCTCACCGAGAGACAGTCAATTATACAGAGGCCGTTTTGTCATCATTTCTTTGAATTCTAATTTTTCCATATTTACTCTAGCATACAGTCCCACCTTGCCCCTCTCTCTATCTTTCCACCGAGTTCATTAGCTCTGAAGTGTCAGCAGCACGTATGGAAGTTATTGCTTTTTCTTTCCTGAAATCTAAATCTCATACTTCAGCACACAAGTCAGTCACCATTTGCACATGTGCAACTGACAGGAAACTGCATCCAATTGGATTTGTAGACAGACAAATATCTCTTTCACATAGTAAGTACACAGACAGAAATCTACAGTTGTATGCCTCCATTCTCCATTCCTCACTTCAGCTTGGTTGTCATGTTACACCATTCTTACGCTTTGAAAAAACCCATAACAATTTATTATTGTTTAGACAATTACACTGTCACCTGATGACCCCTCTCCACCCTGAAAGAGGAATTGCAGAAACCAAGGAAACAAGATGTTGACATATAAATAGATTCAATAGGATAGGAGTAAATACTTAACAGTGGTACTAAAGAACCAGTGTTAAACCTGAGATTGATATAAAGTATACAAGAATTATCCTCAGCCATTTCTATCAGTAGGAAGCTATGCACTCCCAGCAGAAACTGCAAATGACAAACACTACGAGTGGAATGGCTTCGGGAGGAAAGGAAGGCCTCAGGGGTCCGGCACCAGTGCAAGGAGTTCTCTGAACTGCCGCCATCATGGGAGAGTCCAAATTCCGCAGCAAACTTTTCTAATTTATATTAAATGTGACGTTCATGGTATGAAATAATTCTGCTGACCAGCCTGGGTCAAATGCCCAGGCCTCACTCCTCCTCATCCCTGCAACTGGCAAGGCTCAAAACCAGAGACCTTGAATCGTACATAAGCCAGCTAGCTATAAAGTAACTTTTTAATGAATTCAGACACTAGAGTCTTACAAAAGTGCAGTTTTCCCCAGAATTAGAAGAGAAACCAGTCCTGTGTTGCTCAATCCAGGAAAACCGTGTTTACAATATACCTCCAACTGTCCATGGTAGTGCTCCGGGTCTACAACGCCACAGGGTGAATGTGAAGATGAAAAGCACTAGGCACTCATGCCTCTTGCAAAGTGACAATTTCTAACAAAAAATCACACATCAAAATTATAATCTTTCGTCAGGCTATCACAAGCAGACACCTGACCTACCTACAGATCATCCATCACTATTTTCACAAAACATGTAACCCGAGATGCTAGTTAAAATATGAAAATTCCTATTTAACATTGTACTTTGATCTAAATAACCACATGATCTAAATTCACCTAACTGAATTAAATTTTTGCTACTGGTTGTGCATTTGCACTTTGGAAACTGCCTTTAATGAGCCTTCTAGTAGAACCCCAGCAAAAAATAAATAAATAAACTTTAAAACTTCCTTGACATATAACCTCTTATACACTTATATTGCTTATACACTTCCCCTGGCTATTTCTCATTCTGTGTGCATTCATCTACCTTTCAGATATTTTAAAGATATATTGCTGGTTTATTTTCTTACATTATTTCTTCTTCATCATGTAAACAGCCAATTTTCTGATTTTTTTACCTGTTGTATTCTGGCATCGAGTGATCCCACTTTTATCAGCAAAAGTTTCTTTACAGTAAAAAAGTAAGGTGTAATTTCAAAATTAAGAGAGTCGTTCCTCCCAGTGCCATTTCCACATTTCTCATTGAACTGTTTCTGTAGCATCTACCACTTCATATGCTGAATAAGAAATTGTACCAACACATTCTGCTTTTTAGTAGGGAGTAGGAGAAGTATATAAAGCCCACAGAAAAAAATGGTTATAATACTGTTTCTGTGATACTATTGGTCTTTGTAGAGCAGTGACGTGGTTTCTGCCACTAAGAAGAGGAAGGGGTGTGACTGGAAAAGTGGGTGTTGCCTTCACAGGGAAATTACTTCCTCTCAAAGCAGTGTTTAAAAGCACAGACCCAAGCTCCAGCTGTAATGTAATATGCTGGGCAAGAATCAGCTAGGATGCCCTGCTCAAAAGCCAGACTTTTGAAGTCAGCAGTAGATGGCCTCAGTGTATGTCTAAGTTCCCTGCCACCATAGCCACAGCTGTATCTTCAGTGTTTTACTTTGTCTAGTTTAGCTATTCTGCTGCTTGCTGAATATTTTGTTTCCAGGCAACATGGCTTTTTACTGCATTATATTGCATATCTTCCATTCTTCCCCACCCAAAATTAAACTGATTTTCTGATGTAAAGAACCACAATACTAAAAAATAGAGAAATATTCTGATATAGAATTAACAAATGAATAGAACAAACAAGAAGTACTCCCATGGCAAAAGAACAATATTTTATTCATTTCTTGGCCATTTCTGTATAGACATATTCCTTTCAAACTATTATGTATTTAATGGATTATTGTTGATGAAAATGCTCAAACCTTTATGCCAAGATAATTTACACAGCTCTTTCATTATGTAATATTAAGAAATAAAAATACTTTTCCTTTCGTATTTTTAAAATAGAAGAAATTCCTACCTGCTGTCTTCCAAAACAAACACCAACCACCAAACCAAGAGCTTCATCAGGTTATATGCCTTCTTTTATTCACAGTACATGTGTATAATTTTCTGTTCATTCTGTGCTTTTTATTTTTTTCTTTTTACTATAAAGCACTTCAACTTGATATTATCTCTGTATTATTCATGCAATGAATATTTGAGTTTGTGCACTCAGACAAATGTTTGGCAATGGCTCCACTTCATGCAAACACCAATACTCATGGCAGAATAGAATACTAATTCTTCCTTATTAGTTTATATTATTTATTATTTTGTGTTTGTTATTCTATTTTAAATGTTTCAATCATTTTGTAAGATGGCTTCAACAAAAAATTTTNGGGGCAAAAATACCTATGAATGCAGCGTAGAGGTTAAACAGAAAGAAAAGACAAAGTAAAATATTAAAGACCTGCTCTTCTGAAAGAAGAAAGATATATAGAATTCAGTGTGTAAGACTTCATTGAAAGCTTTCAACTCCCCACATGGCATTTGCTATTAGTGAAAATATAAATGAAGGGATAAAATTATATAGAATACTTTGGTGAGAAAACGTTCTATTCTCTTTCTGTTTCAGAAAAGCATAAGTTTCTTACAAAAAATGGTATATGTTATTTTACATTACCCAATGACTTTGGATCTTGCAAAGTGCATTTTTTTCTCAGCGTCTCACAGGCTTGTCCCAACGATACAGCATAAATGAGTCAAGCAATTCTGTGTGCATGGCTGTCATGTCCAGACATGAGAGTGACAGTGTGTATGCAGACTGAGATCTACATAGTTCATCTTGGTAAATAACAGCATTTATGTAACATTTTTCATAGTCCATTAGTTTCTGTAATTAGACAACAAAAGATTTCTGTAATCAGAAACATAATAAACAGCAGGACTGTAATTTTTAAAACAGATTGATAATTGTTGAACTTCACCATAAGCGTGTGATTGATTTATTTTGACATTTCCAAAATAATAAGGTAAGATAATAAGAATAAAATAAAATTCAGACTCTTAAAGAGCAGTGCTATACATTTCACAAAAAAATAAGTGAGAAGAGTTCTATAAACATTCATGAAAACAGTGGGACATCAGATAGCCAAAGACAAAATCCACAAGTTTAGATCGAGAGAAACAATATCTAACACATACACTCTTGGCATGCCAGGGGGTTCATACACCTGACCCAAATATATACGCATTAGTCATTCTTTGTACAAATTTCTCTGACCATATATTTTCCCTTTAAAATGTGTGGTATATAGTACTGATGTTTGTTGAGGTGGTTTTCTGCGTGGAAACTGGAAACATAACATATATGAGGTATCATTCATAAGTATCTCAAGATGCCTTAGTAAAGCACTCAAAGTAGTCAATAGAGATTAGATTTCTCAAAGATAGTGAAGTTCCTGGGAGATGCAGGAGCACCATATCTGTTTTTCTCTATTGATTATATAGGAAGCCAAAGGCAACTTGACTTTTGACTGCAACACTGCAATTAAATACATATAGGTGGGTATTTGAAATCCGTATGCTGTTTCTTTGCCTGTGGTGTGCAAAAAGGATATTATTAACCTTAAGCAATTTTTACAATACGTGACACTGAAAATGAAAGCTACAAGTCTTAATCCTCAATTCAGCCCGAAATTCCTCATAAAGAAGAAGGGCTAAAAAAAAGTTTGCATGACAAAAGATAAGAAAATATATAAAACAACAGATAAGGTTCCTTAAAAATAAAACACAGACTCCATATGCTTTGCAATGAAATATTTGGCTGAATAAATACATCAAATTTATCTCTTAAAACAGAAAAGACATCTTTAATGACCTTCCAGTTTTACATTTATCCATTTTTACCTATCTGCAGGCAGCTAAGCCATTTTTCTGTTTCTATTAGAGATCTCCACTCCAATTACAATTACACAGTCACCCTCAATAAGGCTGAGCTTGAATCCTCAGCAGAGCTTAGTTGCATTCAGATTCAGTATGGTATCTTCGCTGTGTACACCCAGGATTCCAAAGTTCAGCAAGTCGGATGCATTTAAAAAAAAATACAAATATCTATATCAATTCAGATAATCTCAGAAATGGACTCATATCTTGGACAATATTATATCTCCCTTCAGTGCCTGTTTTATTTAAAATTCAGATTGAATTAAAGAGAATTTTTTAATACATCACAATCTTCCAGAAAGGTTAGTTTAAAATTAATTTCACAGCATCATAGAATGGTTAGAGTTAGATGGGGCATTCTAGATCACGGAGTTCCAACCCCGCTGCCATGGGCAGTGACACCTCCAACTAAAACAGGTTGCCCAAAGCCCCATCCAGCCTAGTCTTGAACACTGCCAGGGATGGGGCACCCACAACCTCTGTGGGCAACCTGTTACGGTGTCTCACCACCCTCACAGTAAAGAACCTCTTTCTAGTATCTAAACTAAATCTCCCTTCTTTCAATTTAATACCATTACCCTTACTTCTATCACTACTTTTCCTGGTAAAAAGTCCCTCCTCTAGCTCTCCTGTAAACCCCATTAGGTACTGGAAGGCTATTGTAAGGTCTCCCTGGAGCCTTCTATTCTCCAGGCTGGACAACCCCAACTCTCTCAGCATGTCTTCAAAGGAGAGGTGCTCCAGCCTTCTGATGACTTTTGTGGCCCTCTGCTGGACCTGTTCCAATGGGTCCATGTACTTCTTGTGTTAAGGACTCCCAAGCTGGACACTGTACTCCAGGTAGCATTTCATGGTAGCAGAGTAGAAGGGTAGAACCACCTCCCTCGACCTGCTGGCCACACTTCTTTTGATGTAAATTTCCTCTCTAAGACAATATGCTTTACAAGTTATTCAGTTTTGTAACGTACATGTAGTATGTATGATGAAGAGTATATATATCTACATAAATTTGTCTAATAAACACATCTTTTATAATATACAAACATGATAAAATCAGTTTAACGTGTTCCATTTCAGTACTCTCCAAGAAAATATTAATAGTTTACTTTGTTTTAAAAAGGTTTTGGATGTGGTTCTGTCTTTATCTGAAATTATTCTATGGTTTTCTAAGTTGTTGTGTTGTCAGGAAGAGCTGTAGTTTGCACTGCTCATGTCCTGCATTTCCTGCCCATGGTCTTCCCAGTCCCAGCAGGTATGGTGGTGCCAGAGACCACTGTAAGACCAGAAAGTTGTACCAGTGTGCAATGCACAATGTGACATCTTGGTCTAAAGGAAAAATGTCAATACAATGAGGTCAGGTTGAATGAATACAGATGGACTGTGAATTGATTTGGAAAGGGGCCTAATTAACTTGACAGATCAAATTTGCATATTTGCACATTTAGAAAAAAAACGAACACATAATTCAAGGGTTTTCTTGTAAAAGATGTCATGTTTCTCAAAGATTTATTTATGTATTTCTTTGTCCTCAAAGGAACCGAACTATCATCTTGGTTTTGTTGGTTTTAGTTTTCTTCTTTTAAATTTTTTAAGACTCCCATACAAATATCAAGATCTCAACATATTGCTAACTCAGCTCTTTTGAAACTGTACCTCTCAATGGCTAACTTTGCTTTTTAAATTAAGTGATCTTTTGCAGTAACTGTAGAGCAGCTGTACTATCAATATGCAGCCTGTGGCAAAAGACTGTTATTGTCTGAAGCCCCTAAAATCTGCAGTAAATCAATGAACACAGTTCTGTAACAAAAATCAACAGATACAGTACGGGCAAAAAAATGTACGGCAATACAAAACCTAAGCTAAATAGGAAGCATAGGAATTTTCAACTATGTCTCTAACAAGCTGTTTCTCTACTTGACTTGTGTGCAAATATGTTTGTAAAGAACCATGCTTCCTCTCAGTGATTGTAGTACGTCAGTAAGAGAAAACATGAAACCAATTCTGTAGGAAGAATTTCCAAATAATATAGGAAAAATATTCAACATTCCAGCAGATACCTTGGTGGCTTATCACACTGCAGCTTCCCAAATGCTAACATGTTGATGCCTGCTCTGTGAAAAGACCTTTCCAAAATTAAACATAAATATTCTAAATTATAGGTACCTCAACTAGAAAATAGAAGAAAAAAATGCTATTTTCTCATATGCTTTATATAGTAAAGGTTTTTGCATTATGTATATATACACATATATATATATCTATATGTACCTCTCTAAGTATATATGTATGTAAGCGTATACACATATATATTTAATATGTGCTGCTTTGTGTAGCTCTTCTAATACTGAAAAGTCGCTAGATCTTAACATTTGTTTGATTGTTGTTGACTAGACTTATGTGACAAAACCTTGAAGATGGAAAGCAGAGCAAACATTCTCATATGATGAGCTATCCATATTCTTATAAAGGTCTTAAGAAAAGATTCGCCAGATTTGCATGTTTCTCCTTCACATACACAGCTCACCAATCCCCTTTGTGACATATTAAAGAAATCACATATCAACTGTGATTTAAGGCTAAAATACAGGTATTTAAGTGGTGTGTATCAGACATCAGAGGCATACTCACAAGTATGACAGCTGCAACACAGGAACGTTGGGAGATCTGTTCCTTTTGGAGCAGCAGCAACTGGAAGGAAGTATCCGTTACTAGAAGATATGTAAAATGTCACTAAATTCTATGCTTTTGTACCAAACCAATTTGTTTATGCTTAAATCAAAGTATCATGAAAATTAAAGTAAGTTTATTTTTATTTTTAACATCAGTCAAATTTATAAAAACTGTACTGATTTGGACACCCTTTCTGGATGCTATATGGTAACAGTCCTTATTTCTTGGTCTACAGCATCCATTTACTCCAGTGGAATCATAGAATAGTATTATAGAATCATAGAGTCATTTACGTTGGAAGAAACCTTTAGGATCATCAAGTCCAACAACTGACCTATCAGTACCAACCCACCACTAAACCATGTCCCTAAGCACTACATCTACACATCTTCTAAATACCTCCAGGGATGGCAATCCCACCACCTGCCTGGGCACCCTGTTCCAATGCTTGAAAATTATTTCAGTAAAGAAACTGTTCCTAATTACCAATCTAAACCTCCCCTGTTGCAACTGAGAGGCCATTTCTCCTTGTCCCATTGTCTGTTACCCTCAGCTGGTCTTTACAAGATTTGTGCTCTAGACCCCTGTGGAATTTGGATAATGAGATGAGGTCTTTGTTCTCAAAGGGCAATAAAGACTGGCTTTGCTGTCTCTTGTGCCAACCAGGGAAGTGAAGACTTGCCTGGCTACCACAGGGTGTATAAATAATGGGGAGTCCTGGGGAGCCAGGACAGCCTTGTTGTTCATCAGCAAAGACAGTAAAGTCAAGATAACAGAGAGTCTGTGTGTAGCTCTTTGTCTCCTCGAGAGGCTGACATACCTGATAATTGACCGTTGCCTCATTACCTGTGAAATGCATATTAAAGTTGACACCCCTGTTTATTCTAATGAAGATATTGGAGATCATGCTACACATATATGACCACAGCACTCATCTCTCCACCCAAATCATGCTACATATCTCCCAGGGGAAGGAAACTTCACAATTTTGGGGACAAAAGACAGAGAAAATGACTGGTAAATTAGGAGAGAAGAAACTTGATAATACATGGACCAGTTGATNCATTCACAGCAATAATGCTGTGCCAAGCCATCCAGGCAGATTTTCACCTAGTGAAGTGCACACCCATCTAAGCCATGAGTGTCTAGTTTGTTTAGGAGAATGCTGAGGGAATCGGTGTCAAAAGCTTTACTAAAGTNCATGGACCAGTTGATGGGCTGCTTTCTCTTCCTCTACCCCAGGCAGGGACACCTTTCTGGGTAAGCACTGCTCCTTTCACCCTCTGGTGAATGCTAGACCCCAGTTGTTGTACTAACATTATTTTTGCTAGCAATAGAACATTAATTAATTAGCCCTACTGTATTTAGTGATTTTATCAATGGCAATCTCAAATCTGTACTGTCGGTCTGAATAAAATAACTGATTTCAATTATTTGTGAATCTGACTCAGTGAATGTCCTTTCAGCAACTCTGATAACAAATCAGTGAAAGTCCTGGGACTCTGACAGACAAATATCAAAACTGCAGTCCTTTTATCACACAACCCTTCACCAGTTTTTCTACCCTTCTCTGGACATGCTCCAGCACCTCAA
>VXBJ01005270.1:48815-63838 GCA_013400055.1 Nycticryphes semicollaris
ATAAGTGATAAAGTTAAATACATATTTTAGAATCTGGTCCAACTAACAACAATCCTTTACAAGGAAGATAGTATCTCACTAAATTTTAACTCCTCCACTGATTTCTTTTCTCTCAGTGTAGCTTTTCCTATACAAACAATAAGAAAACACACACACTGCCACCACGACAACACATTTCAAAATACAAAAACTATCAAAGGGAAAAAATAAAAACCAATTCTTTGATTCATGACAAAACGGAGATTTCTAGACTATAGCATTTTCAAAAGGACTGATTCTGTGTCTTACATAATCTCAGGTTATGAAATGTAATGTTCCAGTGCATTTGTCACAGTAAAATCTTGTATCAATCAAAAGNTTTCATACATCTGATTACCTGCTTTCCCAAATTGTCCTTTTGTTCCTATCAAGGATTCAGTCAGGAGGCTCAAATGACTGTAGCAAATAGTTCTTTCAGGGTTACTGTTATATCAGACAATTTTCAGTTTCCCTATAAGAGCAGACTAAAACTTCCAGTGAATAATCATCATAATAACTTTTTGCAAATCTTCATTATGACTGGTCTGATGAGAGCATCAAAAGTCAAGTGAGAAGGGGATGAATTAGTTATGATATTTTCACATGGGAAAAAAAAAAAAAAAAAAACAAAACAAAACAAAACAAAAAAAAACAGAACTAAACCACAAAGCAACTCACTAACTCACTTACTGGAAGTGAGATAAATTTCTTCTGAAGACATTTTTAAGCACAAAAGAAGATCTTACCAAACAGAGATTTGAATTTGGCTGATTTGTGTGTTATTATCCTGAAGGACCTTAAAACACTATAGAAAATGCAATTGAGAGAAAATTATTCAAGTGGTACAATCACTCAAAATTTTCCTATTTCATAAAAGTGCTTAATACATTGGTAGATGGTGGTTGGTTGTTGTTCCTATTTTATGGTTTTATAATACCATAATACCACATGTAAAAGTAATACTAGAGACTTTTAAAGATTTAAAGACATGAGAACTCAGTGAGAACCCATAAACTAACAGTTTCAGAGAAACACCAGAACAAGGGAAAATATTAATAAATTTATTTCAAATTTTTAATATTTCAACAATATTATTTGAACAATCAGGTTTGAAATTATATTATGTATTTATTTTAATGTGATCAAAGAGGACAATCTACTTATTTGTCTACCACTAATATACAGACCATCTTTCTTTTGTCCCCTTTCCATAACCATGAGCAACATTAGCTGTTGCATAGAAATGAGTAGAGATAATAATGGACTCAAGTCTTTCATTACCTTCAGTCGCAAAGTAGTCATAGTGCAATTCTTGTATCTCGTAATGGAAGTTCAAGAAATGTCTTCTGCTCCAAATGGTTAACACATTGAAAAAAAGCCTTGAATTAAATGGGTTTTGTTAAATATTGTCTGTTCCCTTCTTTAGAACATTGTGTTTTACATTTGTAATGCAATTTCCCTATGAATTTTCAGAAACAATTTCAATTACATTGATTAAAATTATTCTATCAATAGAACAGAAGTATTTTAATATGTATATAAAAATGTATATAAAAGCAATGCCCTGCCAAAACCTCCATTAGATATATATTTAATCATAACAATACATGTATGCATATACACATATACACACACATAGGTATTTGCTTTCACATATGTATATGTAATAGTTTAATAATTTAATGACAGATTTCTTCTCTGTCCACTCCACATCCATTCATAATAACAGAGGAAGATATCAAACATTCAAAGTAGGACTTCTTTTAGCCAATGATCACGGACTATGTCGGAGCTCCCCAGTATAAAAAAAGACATTGAAACATAGTGACAAGTCTGGTGAGGGACCACAAAGGTAATTACAGGCACAGGTGTTTGAGAAGCTGTTGAAAAAATTTGATTTATTCAGTCTTAGAAGAGAAGATAAAGGAAGGATCTTGTTGCTGTGTCCATGTAAGGGAAAGTTAGACAGAAAACAGACCCGAATGATTCTGTACAGTGATAGGAAAAGAGGCAACAGACACAAGTTAAGGTCGGAGAAATTCTGATCAGATGTTAGGAAACAAATTTTCACAATGAGGATACTGAAATACTTAAGTGGGTGCCTAGAGGACTGTCTGCCTGGAAAATACTCATACCCAACAGGACACAACACTACACAACTTCTTTCACAGTTGACCCTTATTTTAACAGGAGATTTAGCCTTCACGGGTCACTCCCAGCATTAATTGTTCAATGACCCTTTAATGAAGTTAATAAAAGGAAACACCAGGACTAACATTTCCAAGGATAAATTTCCTTCCCCTTACAGCTATTATTATATTGTGATATTTTTCTCTTTTTAAAATTTTTATTAGACCTAATTTAAATAAAGCATCTAACACTCTTTTTTCTGGAATTATTTATCCACTGTTTTCAAATGTTACCATTTACTTTGGAAAGACTCCACTACTAAGTTAACAACAAGCATAAAATACTGTATTTAAAGCAGTAAACAAGGAGTTTCCTCTGACAGCATTATTGTTAACAGCATTTGTGACCATAATTCCCCAGGCACTGCTTTGACAATTTAGCCCATAAAGTTAGATGATGCTCATTTTACATTCTCACAGCTATACTTTGTATGAATCATGTAAGAATAAAAATACAGCAAAATCAAAAGTGATGTCAGCATAGAAGAAACTCTTGGAGGCCACTGAAGTTACCCACTGAAACACTATCTGAAACACAACCAGAATTGCATTAAATGCTCATTGACAAGTCTTGCAGTGCTGTCTGACCTCTAGCAGGTGGCAGAAAAGTAAAGGCTCTCCTGCAAGTCCTGTAGAGTTTGTACTGAACACCATACAGATAATAAAAATAGATAAAAATGTCTTTCTATTTCTATCTGTAAAAATATCTATCTATTCCTATTTGGAAAACAGTTGTTAATGACCACAGCAAAACTACCTAATACATTGAACTAGCAATAGTCTGGTTTTAAAATTACAAGTTTAACTCCCATTCTCTCCATATGTATATCTATACAAAATAAAAATTTCTATAAAATAGATATACATTTACCTGTGGGCAACATATTGTACTTTTTTGCTGAACGAACTGAGTTATTTCTTAAATTACTTCAATAAAGTGTTTCTGATTTTATTGCTGAATTGCAAGAGACAAATTTGACTATTAGGTTAGTCATGGTTAATGTGCAGAGATTAAGTACTTTGCATTTGCATGGAGTACATTTTCTTACTACCCTGGACTTCAGAAGAGGAGACTTTGGCCTCTTGAGAGACCTGATTGAAAGGCTAACATGGGAAAAAACTTTTGAGGGGAGAGGGGCCCAAGAAAGCTGGTTAGTATTCAAGTATCACCTTCTCCAAGCTCAAGAAAGGTACATCCCAAAAAAGAAGTCAGGTAAAAAAGCCAGGAGGCCAGGGAGGTCAAGGACAACTTCTAAAGAAATGTCAAGGTTAAAGGCAAGGCTAGGGAAATGTGGGCCCTCTCCAGAAAGAAACAGGAGACCTGGTCACCCAGGATGTGGAAAAGGCTAAGCTACTGAACTACTTTTTTGACTCAGTCTTCACCAGCAAGGACTCTAACTGCACTGCCCAAGTCATGGAAAGCAAAAATGGGGGCTATGAGAATAACCACTTACTGTAGGAGAAGATAGCTTTGAGACCATCTGAGAAACCTGAAGGTGCATAAGTCCTGAGGAAATCCATCCATGGGTCCTGAGAGAGCTGATGGACAAAGTTGCTAAGCGACTTTCCGTCATAGTTGAGAAGTTGTGGCAAGCTTGTGAAGTACCTGCTGACTGGAGAAGGGGAAACATAACCCTGATATTCAAAAAGGGTAAAAAGGAAGACTCAGGGAACTACAGGACAGTCAGTATCACCTCTGTGCCTGGGAAGATCATGGAGCAAATCTTCCTGGAATCTCTTCTAAGGCATGTGGAAAATAGAGAGGTGATTGGTGACAGCTAACATGGCTTCACTAAGGGCAAGTCAAGCCTGATAAATTTGGTGGCCTTTTATGATATTGCCACAACCCTGGTAGACAAAGGCAGGGCAACAGATGTCATCTACCTGGACTTATGCAAAGCATTCAACACTGTCCCGTGTGACATCCTGGTCTCAAANTGGGCAAAGAATGGCTGGAAAGCAGCTCTGAGGAGAGGACTTGTGAGTGCTCATGGATGGGAAGCTCAATATAAGCCAGCAATGTGTGTGTTGACAGCCCAGAAAGAAAACTGCAACCTAGGCTGCATCATACATCAAAAGAAGTGTGGTCTGCAGGTCACAGGAAGTGATTCTACCCTTCTGCTCTGCTCTCATGAGATGCTACCTGGAATACCATGTCCAGCTTGGGAGTCCTCAACACAGGAAGGACATGGACCCATTGGAACAGGTCCAGCAGAGGGCCACAAATATCATCAGAGGGCTGGAGCACCTCTCCTCTGAAGACACACTGAGAGAGCTGGGGTTCTGAGCTTCTCTGAGCTTGGAGAAGAGAAGGCTCCAGAGAGACCTTATAGCAGCCTTCCAGTACCTACAGATGGCCTACAGAGGAAAAGGGGAGGGACTTTTAATCAGAGAGTGTAACAACAGGACAAGGTATAATGGTATTAAATTGAAAGAGGGGAGATTTAGTTTAGGTACTAGAAAGAATTTCTTTACTGTGAGTGTGGTGAGGCACTGGAACAGGTTGCCCATGGAAGTTGTGGGTGCCCCATCCCTGGGAGTGTCCAAGGCCAGGCTGGATGGGTCTTTGAGCAACATATTCTAGTGGGAGGTGTCCCTGCCTATGGCAGGGGGTTTGGAACTCTATGGTATAGAAGGGCTCTTCTAACTCTAGCCATTCTATGATTCTATGATTTATTTCTAACAGGTGAAATTTCATTTATGATCCTGAAAAAAACAGTTTCCGACATAATCTGTGATCCTCCCACTGCTCAAACGTCAGACCCACAAGAAGGTTAATACTACCATTGTTCATTTATTTCAAGAAAACTGCCATTTTAACTGCTCTGTCATTGGTTCTGTATGTCTATTTAACACTGCTTTTGTCTCTATGAACCTTTCAGAATTCCCAGCTCTTGGAAGCCAAAACCAACACCTGTGCATAAGTGGAGGTCCCACTCCAAACAAGGCAGACGACTATTGATTAATTTTCTTTAAGTCCTGCTCGTAATAATTTTCTTGATGGTTAAAGGAATCAGTCTTATAGTAATATATGTGAGAGTAAATCAAAGTACTGTTTTGCACATCTTAATGAAGACAAATTGTAGTCCTTTAGTATCAGCATTTTTTTCTTAACTTTATATTAATTAGCATAATCCTGACTCAAACACTGGTCTCATCTGCAATAGTTGTTGATCATGAGTTACTGAGTGTTAATGAATTAACAATCTTTAATGACTTCTGCTGATGCACAAATATTTACAATCAGTACAACTGGAAAAAAATTTGGAAAAACAAAAATTTCATATCTGAGTTGGCTATAAAAATTCATGAATCCTTGTCAACTTTATTAAGTAAATACATTAAAAAGTCCTTTCAAAAGTAAAAATATTTCCTTTGATATTATTTAATTTTCAGTTTATTTTGAAAGAGCTCCCAATATATGAAGGTTTAAAAAAGCGTAGTTTGTTTTTCCACGCAAATTAACATATTTCTTAAAAATAAAAGAACAAAAGCATTAAAGTAATTCTTTTTACATTGACCTAAAACAATTATATTTCCAGCTCTTCAGACTAGAAAACCAAAGAAGTCAATATTTGCATGACACTAATCAGCTATAGAGCTAAATATATGCATAGCAGAACCATAAAATGACTTGAGCCTTCCTGCAGAAATCTGCATAATTGCACAACTTCTGCAGATTTTGTTAGATACTTTTCCCATGATTTTATGAGCCACAATATTTATTAGCCTATATTGAGTAACCAGATTCATAATTTTTTCAAGACTTTTTGCAGACACTTTGAAATATCTGAACCATACTGTGGTTATAAAGAAAGCAGTTGAATAAAACTCTGATCAAGCCGTCCACTTAAAGGTATACTTCTGCTTGTTCAGTGTGATGGTTTTGCAGAACATTTCCTTGTTGAATACCATTGTTATATTCAGATTTAATTATATACTTCCTGTTTTATCTTTTCTTCCTTAAAAGTCAACAACATTGTTCATGAGTTTTTATGCTTCTTAGTGATAAATTAAAAANACCATTAGGACTCTCATAAAAGATGAGATTAAATGGCAGAAATGTGAAATCTTTCTGATTAATTTCCCTGCTATAATAATTTAATAATGTATACATATTATTTAAAATTTCTGCTATTATTTAGTACAAAAGCTCTCTTCTAAGCAAAGAAAAAAATGGGGGGAAAAAAATAACAATAAAAAGATAAATGCATGCATAGAGAATACTGGAGAATACCAATGATCCTAAGAACGTATCAGTAAAAAACTGGAATTTTTCTAGACACAGTGAGAGATGAATTAGGCCCACTGTGAAGTGAAATACTTCCTGCTGCAAGCAGATTTTATAGATATGATGACATTATTGAAGATTATTAAATTAATCACTACACTGAAAATCTTACATCTCCCAGTCACCATGCAGGACTCTGGTCCTGACCCAAATTACTTTGTTTAGAGCACCACAAAACATATTTTCATATTCCTGAAGTGGTGCTATCAAGGACAGCAAAATCAATTCCTGTACATATTCTTGAACCGGTGCATAGTAAATTGATGATTCAGTCATTACTAAGGAAGATCCAAAAATCTGCTATCAAGATCACAAACAGCATCATGGATGCAGAATTTGCACTGAAGGATTATTTTCAATAAAATTATGGGGTATTGTACTGAAAAATTCAGCTGTGGCTTTTTGCTTCAAGGCAGGTAGAGAAAGTCAGCCTCCACTGGCACAAGGGAAATATCTTTCAGAAACACTAAATTATGAGAATAAATGTTAATTATTGTAAAAATGCAACTATGCTCAATAAAGAGTAGATTTAATCTGTTATTATTTGCACAATCCTAATATTCAGAGATCACAGTCTTTTCACAATGTCAGTGTCTGTTCACAGTGCAAAGGTTATTACCCTTTTACCAAAGATTCTAAGTAGCAAAGAATGGCAGGATTAAGAAAAACAAATGGAACTCTATAGGAAATACAGAGTCAGTGATTACACGGCAATGCAGTATAAAAGGATGTAGGCACAATTGTGGCGTATTTTTTTTGTCTAAAGAGCTGAAGGCAAATCACCTACCATTAATAAAACCTTTAGAGCTCTCCATATATGGTAATGAAAACAGGAGTTTATTAGCTCATCAAAGAGCTGAAAGCATACCTACTTGTCTTTTGTGTGGCACCTACAGCCATGTAACAATATGAATATAGGTTTGATTTTTTCTCTTCATGCAAATTTAACTCTTCACTCTCATAAACATTTATATAATACCATTTTCAGTATGGTACAGATATGAATAATTTACAATAGTATGTCACTACAAGTGAGGAATGAAAAAAAGGAGTAGGACCAATATATCAAAATTTACTCTAAAAATATTTATGTGGTTTGTTTTAGTTTCCTGTGAAATTCATCGAATTCTATGAAATATCATAGGATGGTATGAACTTTTTATTGTCAGTTCGTTCAGTAATCAAAATAGGGTATTCCAGGTTTTTGGAGTAAAATGTGTATCTCAATTTTTGAACTGTAAATCTTTAAAAGATGTCAATATGTATTTCCTTATAGCGTTTGCGTAAGATGTAGACAGTATGCAAAATTGTATATGGGGTTAAACATTAAGTTTTAATTGTATCATAGGTAAGAAATATCTCTAGCTTTAAAAAATAACCAAAGCCCAAAATCAAACAACCCACCACCACCACAAAAAAGCAAATCAAAACAAAACAAAACAAACAAAAAACTAAACAAACATAAAACCAAACCCCAAGACCAAAAAAATAAATCAAACCAAAACAAGTAATATTTTTCAAGTATTTGTATGGTTAAAGGGGCTCGTGTTCTTACTTTGCCTGCACATCATGTTAGTGGCATCTAATTGCCTAATGTCAGAAACAGAAATACCATTCTCAGTAAAATCCAACATTAGCAAACTATTAAATTTAATTACATAATATTTATTTTTATAAAAAAACCACAGTATTTTAATTTGATATAACAGTGATCATTTTGTCACTGCAGTGGCTGTATTTTCTACAGAGCTTGCCACTTATTTGTTGCAAGTCAATGAAGCTGGCTGATCATTATTCAGCTTTGTTTCTGTTCTGTAATCCAAGTGATCTGAAGAGTGGCTTTTCAAGTAGACAAAAGCTCATTTGCAGAAGGCAAATTAAAACCTTGAAATTCAGTGAGAATTTAGGAAGAAAGGAGCAGGAAGGTGATATATGTCACAATGTTGCTGGTATTAAACCTATTGCATGTCTTCGAGAGATTTTCATGATTAATGCGACAACTGAAGTCATGCAAGAAGCTAATATGGCATAAGATCACCTGGGATTTACAGAACACAGATAGGATAGTTTGTTTTTGCACTTGTACCTGCTACAACCAGGCTGTGGACACTAATGCTTCAATTGCCCAGTTGGAATTAAAGCACAAACAAAGTCAGATGCTGAAAACTCACCAAAACTATTTATTCAGCAACAATTTTAATACTTGGAAATGAAAGAGATGGGAGAAAAAAAAATAAACAAAAGAAATAAAGGAATGGAAAAGGGATTGGGAAAGCAAAGGGAAAGTGATAAGGAAAGGGAGTCATCACCCATGGATCCATTGATATCTCATTGGTCCTACTCAGGGTATGAAAGGTGGCAGGAGCTCTGAGCTCACCTTAGTCTGTTTAATCATCCTTTATGCTTTCTGTTTCCCCTCATTTGCATGCAAAGCATGATGAGGCAGTTCTAGGACATTGTTCTAAGTATTCTACATATATAGTTGGGTGGTCCATGATTTGCATGCAAGGCAGTTCCAGGGTGTGGTTAGGTTGACACTTGCAGTGAAGCCTAGGGCGTCACACAGAAGTCTTTTGACGCCTGTCCCGTAGTGTCTTTTACTTAACCTTTCAACTGTGCAGGTGCCTTCTAGAGCAAAAGCCCCAGCAACAGCAGCAAGCACAGCCCCCACTCTCTCCCAGGAATCAGCAGCAAGGTCAGCACAGCCCTGCTTACACAGCACTGAAAACTGACCCTCCACTCCGCACTCCCTGGTAGACAGTTCCCTGTGCAAGGAGCACACAAACAGGGTTTGTCATAACATTCCAATTGCAGGGTCCTATGGTACCTCAAGGTTCTTATGAAGAGTTCTCCTAACTTGGTGCTAAGGAAGATTTCTAAAGGAAGATGATGCACAGCAAAGTTCAGAAACAATTATGTACGGATGGATATTGAAGACCACACATTCAAATGTATTNTAAAAAGAATGTAGATTTCTGAAAAAAATACTTGTGGATGAAAAATTCCTTCAAAGAGCCAAATCTCTATTCCTAAAATCAATGCTAAATATATGATCAGAAACAATGTTACAAGTGTTGAAAGGGCTTTTTGCCCAGCTCTGGTCACTACTGATCTCTGGAAGGCCTGACTTATCTCCTAGTGCTTCATATAAAAGTAAGAATGATTTATTCTATACATAGCTGTTAAATGAGACCCTTTGATTCCACTTTGAAAGAACCTCAGAGACCATATCTTTCTCATATTTTTTTCCTTGTTGTGTAACAATGTATATAGTTTTCCCAGTTATGGCTGAGATGTCACATGGTGAAATTTCCTGACTCTCTCTGGTAACAGTTAAACACATTGCTGATGGATCTCTGTTTGCCACAGTGGCTTCCACCTACTGAATTTTCCACTTCTCTGTCTTGTATTTTGACATAACATTCAGAGTTCACACATGACAGCTCTTCTGTGTAACCATATTGCATTATATAGCATCGCCTTTCTTGAAGATGTAATGTAGAATTTTTCTGCTTGCAAAAATAATTTTTCATTTGGTCTTAGAAACATCTGTCATCTCCCACAGGATAATATATTGTACATCCACTTCTTACATCGTTTCTCTTCAAACCACTTATTTCATCCTTATTTTCCTTCCTTTCAGTTAGCATCAATCTTTTTTTCCCGCCAAAGATAACAAATATCTTTTTCTCTTCCCCTTCTCCTGATCCAGCTGGCTTTCCCATACATTTGACTCTAAATAAAGTTGGTATTTCTCAGTACTATTTCGTCCAAATCTCTTACAGGTTGAGGGTTTTTTGAGTATCTGTCATTTTCAGCTTTTGTCAAACATTTTAATCTAATATTAAATGAAATGAGAATACTCTTGCAGTTAGTGTGCTATATTAAAGGAAGAATATGAGATACCACCTTTCAACCAACACTAGAATATTTACTGGTTCTTTCCGCTAAACCGCATGACCCTTTAACAGACATCTCTACAGTTATGTATGTCTTATATTATCACACAAATGCATATTTATATATAGGATTGCTTGTATGCTACGTATATTCAAGTATGTTTGTATAAATTTGTATATCGAGCAGTGCAAAGAGAAACATTACTCTCTGTAAACAGATAATAATAAACAGATTTTTTGTGTTTTTTAAGCATGAACTTCTTCCTGAACTGAAGAGCTGAACTATTCATTTAATTCTGTTTTTGCTAAATGTTACCCTTTTCCCAGAGATAGAAAAAGTCTACTTTTAGTCTTACTTAGAAAACCACAAGTACATGCTTTTTTTTTATTTATATATATATAACATATCCAACTTTATGCCAGTTTTTCATGAAAAAAAATATATAGCATCATCTTAAATAAAATACAAATTAACTGTAATACTCAATTTTCCTTTACTGAAAATATTGTTTGTCCCTAAATGTTTAAAGATTTGAGACATTTATTTTTAAATTCTTTCTCACTTCTGAAAACATTCTAATTTGTACAATAATTTTTAATGGAATTGTTGAGGGACGATAAAATATTAGTGTGTAGCAATTTTAGCAATGTAATATCTATATTATTATATAGATATAATTAACTATAATATTTATGTGTATATTAGATACATCATTATCTATGCAATGCATATTCTATAGATATACATGTCTATACAACATAATTAATAAGACAGAAAACATACTTTTGCATACAATTATATTTATATATCATTCCTGCGATACATATAATCTCTGTCTTGTCAGTAAACCAAAATTTATGATTCAGGATTAATGGACATTGTGCATGTGTGTGTACACAGGTATTATTCAGGATGCCAGTGGTGTTGATTCTGATTCTTCATCCCCTGCTTTCTTTACTCAAACGGTCGGTTCAGGTGTGGTCCAGGCTTTTTAAAACACACAGGCATTTGCCTAGGAGTTTGAGGAAATTCCTTAGAAAATTAAAGCAGGAAAGAACACACCCATGGCTCTAAGAAGGAACAAATATAAGCTACTTGATAGTAGTTGTCCTTAAATTTCACACAAATTTAGAAGCAATCTGTAAATATTTTTAAGATGAAAATATTTTAAAGAAATTGTCTAAATTATTTTTTAAAAAATTTTGTTTTATTTATAAATACCCTGATAGCACCAAAAAGATGTCTTTAAAATTAACTGAGTAAAAAGGATCAATTAAAACTGCAATATTAATTAGAAAAATATTAATTTAATTTAATGTTTGGGGTTTGTTGAATGGTTTTTTTCTGTTCAAGGTGATGGCTAAGGAAGAAATAATATCTGGAATGGGCAAGTTTACAACAATTTCATACTGAATAGCAGTATTTGTTGTTCGGCTCATTGCAAAGCTGGAAGGTTTCAGAAAAGTGTTTCAGCTCTGATTTAGCTCTCAAAGACCCATTACACAGCAAGAGATTTAATGAGTTCATTCTCTTCAGTAAGAAGAAAAGAAGGTTAAAGCACAACTTAAACAGAAGCTACAAGTACACGAGGAACAAATTTCTATCAGCAGCCAGCTTTTTAATCTAGGAGAAAGCAGTACAGTAAGACCCACAGCCTGGAAAATGAAACTACAGGATGAAAAATCAAACATGGACAAGAATATTTTATGGTAGGGCCAGTTTATCACTGTAACAGCTCATCTATGAACCTGGTATGATCTCTGTTGCTTGAGCCTTTGAATTGAGACTAGATGACATTAGAAAAAGCTGCAATAGATTTCAACTGCTGGGTCTTCAAGAAACATATTACTAGCCTGCATAAAACATGTTTTGTACCCATCTTTAAAAATATATTTCATGCAGTAAGGGAAATTGTTATGATTATATTTCTTAATATATTTTTCATATGAATGGTAAAACATTCATATGCAAGTATAGCACACGAGTAATGCAGCTTCATGGTCTACAAACCCTAAATGCACAGATAGGTAGAACGGTTATTTTATTTATATGTGTACCTGTACACATATAGGCTCTGCTTAAGACCATCTATATGTCTCTAACATGAATCAGCCTGGAGAAGAGAAGGCGCTGGGGAGACCTTATAGCAGCCTTCCAGTATATGAGGGGAGCCTACAGGAGAGATGGGGAGAGACTCTTTGTAAGGAAACGGTGTGACAGGACAAGGGGTAACGCAATCTGGTCTAGTGGGAGATGTCCTCGCCCGTGGCAGGTGGGTTGGAATTTGATGATCCTTAAGGTCCCTTCCAACTATTTTATGATTCTATGATTTAAAATATGAACACATTTCTAATAACAGAAAACTTGAAACAAAGAAGTTGTATTAGGCATGTTAACTTTCTGTCATTGCATTCTAAAAGCCTCGTAAAACAACTGTGACTAACAGAAACACATGTATTCTCCTTTTAACATGGTTACTCTCAAAGTCTAACATGCTTTGTCAAAAAAATCCTGTAATGAAATCCATGCCAGTGATGAAATCAGCTTTGTGAGTTTATAAAGTACAGTATCTTTTGTTAAAGTGAGAAAAATTAGAAAAACCAAGCAAGTTCTTCATGAAGCCAGGCTTTTATTGTTGCTGCAGCTGCTTCTTCACTATATTATATATGCTTATTTTTCTAAAATATGACAAACTATTTCTTTGAGGAGCAAAGTGAGGAAGAAAGTGGATTTGTCTATTTTAGTATTTTTTTTCAAGATCATGTCTTCCACTTTTCTCTCATCCTTTCAAAATGCTTGTACCTTTCTAGTTGTTAAGATGCTAGAAGCCATGGGCACTTTTCAGTAGATTAGTTGGGCTTTTATCTAACTGAAACACTACACTTCATTAAATTGTTATATTATTTCTATATGTTTTGTACAACTAAAGATAACTAAATGTATTTGATTTGTAATTGAAAACTGAAGTCCAAAAGATTAATCAGAACTGAGGTGATAGGAATTACACAATGGACAAATATCTAAGCATTTTTGTGGCTGAGAACTTTTATTCAAAGTTTTTGTTTGCTGAATTTTTAACTGAATGTTATTCTAGGTAAGTCAGTATTCTGTTAGCACTGGTTTTTATACTGTTTGGTGAACGAGCACCATTGCCCAAAGCTGACAGCCATAATCTGCTGCTTCATTGTTCCTGTGCCTCCAGGGCATCAACTGGAGCCAAGGATCAGCTTTCAGGTCTGTGGACACCAAGGAACTGTGCTGGAAACTTCATCTTTCTCATGCACTTGCAAACCATAACCCCTGTAAAATGTTGTTTCTTAGTATTTAAAAGAGTTTAAATAAATATGTAATTATTATAACTGTAAACTAAAACCTGCTTGAAATAGCATTTCTTAAAAAATAAGATCACACTGTTTGTACTTGCTAGGAACAGATAATCAGATCATTTACAAATCTAGTATGAACAGATGACACTTAACTAGAAACCATAATAACTTTTAATACAAAGACAAAGAATCTCATCATCTGCTTTAAAGATCACAATGAGATTTATCTCTATGATGATAAAATGAATATTAAATTAAACAGGCTCATTATTTCAGCTCATGTAGTGAAATCTCTTATTTATTACAAAACTATTAAACGTAATTCCATTTGATTTGCCTGACTGTTAATCTCTCTCCACAGGACACCTTAAATGAAGGCTAGAAAACCAAATTACAATTTTGTGGTAGTTTATAACCGAGAAATCCCTTTACACATATAAGAATGGTAGATTTAAAACACCAAACTTGCAAACTAAAAGACACACAATTCTTTACAAATGCAAACAGTGGCTCTTGAAATATCAGTTGTTCAACCTGAACTTCAAAGTGCTTGAGTCTTTAAAAAAATGAGAAAGGAAAAACTCAGAACCT
Source organism: Nycticryphes semicollaris (assembly GCA_013400055.1). Lineage (NCBI taxonomy): Eukaryota > Metazoa > Chordata > Aves > Charadriiformes > Rostratulidae > Nycticryphes > Nycticryphes semicollaris. The sequence continues at coordinate 63,131 of VXBJ01005270.1, forward strand.
GTGATCTGACTCAGCATTCTCCAAATCTCCTTTTCAAATGTTTTCATGCCTCTTTCATGTGTGAAGAAACAGCTTCAATAAATAGGTAACAGCCAAATTACAGAAGATGGAAGATAGAATCAATTTTATCCTTTCATTGTTTTATTACAGGTCACCACATCAGGGACTGATGCACTAAGGAAATGCAAGGTATAGCAAATCTATAGCTGTATCTACCTGTGTGTTTTGATAGCACTGGACGTGATAATTTCACAGAACAAAACAGAGGGTTTGCAGGGAAATGAGTCACTCCAGAAATCAGAGGAAGATGTCTACCCACTGTTTTATACTCTAAAGAAAATATATGAAAAATAGATTTACTAGAAACTGAATTCTAACTGGAAGAAAGACTGGCAGAGGGATGGAAGTTGCATCACAACTCTAAGGGAAAAGCAAAGATGTTTTTTGTATCTTAAGCCGATATTTGGTGCTATTGTTATTTATGGAGAAAATGCAATTTTGTTAAGGAAGAACACTTTCTCATGGAAATTCCTAAGGATTTACAAGTATATGTGTAACTAATTTAATTTTAACTCATACTGATAAATAGGGTCATAAAATCCCCACAACATGAAAACACACAAAAGAGTGGAAGAAAATTATAATACAATTTATCTGCTTCTTTCCACATGAAATTAAATGCAAATATGTCAATGTGGTAGGTTTTTG
>VXBJ01005271.1:0-29685 GCA_013400055.1 Nycticryphes semicollaris
CGCCGCCGCCGCCTCACACAACCCCACTACACATGCGCACGCGCTCTCCCCCTTGCCCCTCCTTCCCGCCGCTCCGCTGCCGCGTGACCCAGGAGCCGTTGGGCCCCGCACGGAGACACGGGGAGGTGGCGGGCGGCTGAAGTAACTGTCTGCCCTTCGGGCTTCTTGCGGGCTTTCCTGAGGTGGAACTCTCCGCGGAGCGGTGACGGTTTCCGCTGGAAGTATGGCCACTGAGCTCGGCAGCGAGGGAGAGCCAGGTGAGATCTCCGCGAAGGGGTGGGCTTGGGTGGGTTGCTCGTAGTGGGTTGGCCCAAGTGCCGCCTTGGTGCTGCGTGAAGGAGAGAGCTGGGGTCAGCTCCTACAGAGAGGGTGAAAGCACTTTCGCCTATGGTTGTAGCAATGAAGATTTGTGTTCTGTAGCTTTTCTGCTGCTTGCTATACTGAGTAAGAGCATCAAAACTATTTCTCAGTTACCTGGAGACTAATAATTAAAAGGCGCTAGTGCGAGTTAATAGCCAGAAACACATGCATTTTTGTCATGTCTCTTCAGTTAACAAACTGCATTTCCTGTTCTTGGCTTACACCTGAAAGGCAAAACAAGTTGTCTTTTCAGTTACTTGTCAAATTTGCTTTGCAGACTAAAATCAGTATTTTTAATTGTGTTCTTTGTTACAAATCTGATAATTTAAGTTTAATGTGACTGAACGAGAGTACACTTTCAATTACTTCCCAGCTGGCAAAAATTCCTTCTAAACCCTTTATATCCCTATAAATAGGGAACGGGTTGATACGTTGTCGAAGAAAGTTACTGTCCCTATCACTGATTAGTGCTGTGGGAAAACTTGATAGCTCAGCAGGAAGGAGGATGGGATCAGAGTGTGTGAAGTACTGTGGCTGTGCATCACTCAAAAATCAAAATTTCAGTTGGTACTAAACTTTATATGACAGCTCTGGGTGAAAGACCAGCTCTTGATTCCGAGGACCTTAGTAGCAGAAAAGCTTCTGCCTGAGCTAACAGAATCATCCCAGCTCAAAAGCCCATATCTTTATCAAGCTTTGCATGAGCATTTATTATACTGTGATGGGAACAAATCATGGATTTTCAAATACTGGTATTTTATTTTGTCATATGTATTTAATTCGTCTGGGTAGCGTCTCATTTTATAAATCTTCAGGCTCTAAATAGAGCTCAGACTGCATTGACTGTGAAGTGGTAAGAGTTGGCTTTTCTGTGAAGTAGTTTAATTCTCTCTCTAAAAAAATTCATGCATTTTGAAAGGTGCCAAATGACAAGTTTGAAGTTGGCTTGCATGCCAACTTAGACATAAGTTATTTGAGGCCTGTTGTAAGTCTGGCATATAGATTGATGTTTCTCTTGTTTCATGAATGTGAAATCAAAGTTCTAAATGCTGAATGTGTATAATACACATAAAAAGAGATTCTCTAAGCACTATTATGTTTAGCTTCATAGAATAAATATTTGTTGTGTTAAATATGTAGCTGTAAAGAAGCTTTTCAGAATGAAATGCTAAGTCTCTGGCACTGATCAGTTATAAATTGAGTTTTATATGAGTGCTTTAGGCAGTATCAGCAGCCAACCATACAAATAATAATTCATCCATTCCCTGTTTCTGTGATAAGCTACTAAATACATAGAACCATTATCAGAATGTATTTAATGATTCACGGTTGAAGATGAGTACATCTCTAAGGGCTGTTTAAGATTCGTCCCTTCTGCACTTAATGACCTCTTATATTTACAGACTGCTTTGGCTGCTGAGAGCAGCTGCTTACCCCATCTTGTTCCTTGACATCCTTTTACTATTATGTCCTTTCTGCGCCCTCTGTCTTTTTGCTAAATGCTCATTTGGAAGGTTAGAACCAGAAGAACGATCACAGTACGTGTATCAAGAAAAATAAGCAAGAAGTTATTTTAAATCAAAATGTATGTATTACCTTCCCGACTTTCTTTTTTTTCCACTTCACCCATTCCACTTTCAAAGGTGTCACTCACACTCTTACAAAACAGGATAGAATTTTTTTAGTTGGAACGGACCTACAGTGATTATCTAGTGCAACTGCCTGACCAGTTCAGGGCTGAACAAATGTTAAAGCAAGTTATTAAAGGTATTGTCAAACTGCATCTTAAATACTGATGGGCTTGGGGCATTGACCACCTCCCTAGAAAGACTGTTCTAGCATTTGACAAAGGTCTTGGTAAAGAAATGCTTCCTAATGTCCAGTCTAACCCTTCCTTGGTAGAACTTCAAACCATTCCCATATTCCACTGGATACTAGGGTTAAGTGATCAGTACGTTCCTCTCCACTTCCTCCCCTTGAGAAGCTGTAGAGGGCAATGTGGTCACCTCTCAGATTCCTTTTCTCCAAACTAGGCAAACCTAGTGTCTTTAGCGACTGCTTACAGGACAGTCCTTTCAGCAGCTTTGTTACGCTTCCCTGGACATATTCAAGGACCTTCACATCCTTAAACGGTGAGGCCCAGAACTGACACAGTACTTGAGGTGAGGTTGCACCAACACTGAATACAGCAGTATAGTCACCTATTTTGACTAGCTGGTTATACTATGTTTTTGTTAGAATAAAGAGCACTCCATGAATAAGTGGAAAGTGTTATTATTTTTCCCTTCCAACCTTCTTCTGGTTCTTTCATTTGTAGTACAAGTAGTCTCTGAAATCCCCATAGCCAAAGTTAGATGAGTAGGGTCATGCTTTAGTTGATGTTTGCAGATGACACTAAGCTAGGTGGGCGTGTTCATCTGCAGGAGGGCAGGGAAGCTTTACAGAGGGACTTGGATAGATTGGATCAATGGGCCAATGTCAACGGGATGAGCTTCAACAAGGCCAAGTGCCAGGTCCTGCACTTGGGCTACAGCAACCCCATGCATTGCTACAGGCTTGGGGAAGTGTGGCTGGAGAGCTGCCTGGCAGAAAAGGACCTGGGGGTTCTAATTCACAAGCGGCTGAACATGAGCCAGCAGTGTGCCCAGATGGCCAAGAAGGTCACTGGCATCCTGTCTTGTATAAGAAATAGTGTGACCAGCAGAAGCAGGGAGGTGATTGTCTCCCTGTATGCAGCGCTGGTGAGGACATACCTTGAGTACCTCAACACAACAGAGATGTCAAGGTGCTGGAGGGAGTGCAGAGGAGGACAACAAAGCTGGTGAGGGGCCTTATGAAGAGCGATTGAAGGAGCTGGGACTGTTTAGTTTGAGGAAGAGGAGGCTGAAGGGGAGACCTCATTGCTCTCTACAACTACTTGAAAGGGCATTGTAGAGAGACTGGTGCTGGTCTCTTCTTACAGGTGATTAGCGATAGAACAAGAGGGAATGGCCTCAGGCTACAACAGGGTAGGTTTAGGCTGAACATGAGAGAATTTTTCACAGAAAGGGTGGTCAGACACTGGAATAGGTTGAGTCCCCATTCCTGAATGTGTTCAAGAGTCGTTTAGATGTGGTGTTGGGAGATTTGGTGTAAGGGAGGAATTTGTAGAGTAGGGCTGATGGTTGGACTCGATCCCAAGGGTCTCTTCCAACCTGAATGATTCTATGTTCCCAGCTCAGCAGTGTGAAAACTCGTTACTCAATATACTTTGCCTCTTTCAGAAAAAAGAAGATACTCACATACTGCATTTCTTCATTTTTGGTTTCTTCTGGATATATTTGAGTGCTCAGACTCATTTCTCAGCGAAACTCTCTTGACCTTTGTTGAAAGTTTATTGAGAACTGCAGGCTTGAGTTCCCAGCAACAGGTTAATTGTCAAACATCCAGCTAATTGAATTGGACACATAATGTGATTTGTTGCTTTTAGACCTTGTGAATAATTAAGATGTGTATGTGTTTGTGGGTTTTCTAGGCAGAAACTTAATTTTTTTAAATTTCTAAAAGAAAACAGAACAAATGTGAAAGAAATGCAATGCATTCTTATTACATGGTCTTTGAATGTTTTTTCAAGTTCTATTTTCATGAAAATAATTATGCTAAATAGAAGAATTTTATGAAGCATGTTGTGTGCCTTCAAAGCACTACACTGTTAAGCATATTTCTGACTTCCGGTTAGGCTGATTTAAATAATGGCCCATGTTGTAGCTATGATTCTTGAACTTTGTATTTTTCAGATCAGAGGCTAAATCTGGCACTTGGTCAGTATGAAACAGATGAGATTTTGAGAGCTACTGATGAGCAGGTATGTGAACTCGGGGATGGAAGCAGTAAGAATTTTGTGAAGAGTTTTTGTGAGAAACATCTTTGCATACATAGAGCACAGCCCACTCCAGTGTGGCTTGACCTTGCTTTGGGGCCATCACACAAATCCAGAGTTGCTTGTTGTTTTTCCAAGCAGCAACAGCAGAATAAAACTGTTGTAACGGTCAATTCTGCTGCATTTTCAAAAGTTTGTCATATGCAGGAGAACATATCCCTGAAAAAATACTTGAATTCTACTAGTAGACTTTTCCACTTTTTTAGACTTCTTTTTTCTAAGAGGTTGGTCTCATTTTGAGCTAATTTTTTGTGCTGTGTACTATGAGCCTGTATGAAAGTGTGCAGAAGCTTGGGGCATCAGCACTTTTCTGAAGCTGAGCTGCATGGAAATTAACTTAGCACTTACGGAAACTTATGATTGCTCTTTCAAGAGTGAGATAATTCCTGGTCAGATACAATTATGCTTTGTATCAGAGCATCTCCAGGAAAAAAAAAAATATTTTCAATTAAGCCAGCACTCAAGGATTTTGAACATAAACCTGAAAGTGATCATGTGGGATATTGTGTGTGATTGCAGTAAAGGCAGAACAGCAGCTTTGGGTTTCTTATAAAAATTTCAAACCGCGTGCGGTCATGTGCAAGTACTAATATGTAAAGTATACCCTTACAGAAAAATGCTCCCAGTGGTGATGGCATATCAGGATCCAGGGTGACAGAACAAAGGTAACTTATTCCAAGTGATAAGTGGGAATACTACAAAGTATTCAAATGAATTTACCATGTGCTTTTAAAAGCGTAAGTATCCAGGTGAACTTGGTTTTAGGTACGTGTGTTCACAGCTCTGAGAACATCTGAATGAGGTCTGTAAAAGTGTTCCTGTAGCTGTTGGTTTTATAACCTATTCTGCTTATTCAGTTAATTAAATACAAGACTTGTCTTCCACAATCTGTAAAATAAAGGATGAGAGATGAATGAGGGAATTCTCTAGTCTAAATTTTAAGATAATAAACAAAAGTGCAGGTAAGATTTTACTGATCTCAGTATCACAGGTAACTGCTGTCTGTTGAAGTCAGGGGGATGTTTTTAAAATGCTTGTTTGACAACCTTCACCTACAGTTGCCTATTAGTAAATTGTTTTATAAACATTGTCATTTGCTGTTATAAAAATAACCTATCATTTCTTGTTAGCTTTTTAAGGCTCTAGAGTAATACAGTATTTTCAGAGAATTGCTATCAATTACAAAAATATTAGGTAGGAAAAATATGTAAGTAGAACTACATTATTTTATGTTGTCTTTTAGGTAACTTTACTGTTGTATGTGAAAGCAGTAACAAAGTCTGGTCTGTAATCATTTAGGATCCAATGTATGCTATATTAATGTTGTATTAATGCTCACTAGTGATATCCCATGTTCTGTTTTACAGGAAAATTGCTGTTATTGATCATACTTTAAAAGTAGTAATTTGTTCATTTGATTCTGGTGAATGTCGAACTTGGAAATAAAGAAAAAATTACTTTTGTTCTGTTGTCTAGATTAAGAATTCTTTAAAACTAGTGAATTATCAAAAAAATGTTTTAGCAGTTACAAAATTTATCCTAAGCATGTTTTTCAACTTTTTAGCATGTCAACTCTAATCACACAGTATGATAAACACCTGGAAGAAGTGAAAGAACAGCAGCAGCTTTATCAGGTATGGATGTTCCTAACATTTCAGACTATATTTTAAATGTTTTATAGCATTAGTATCTAGGCCATTAGTTTTTGTTGATAAAGGAGTTTATGCCTGCTCTATGCTTCACCAACTTGCTGGACTGCGGTCTGCCTTAAATAGAGGAACAGAGCTTTCTGTGAAAAGGTTGGGAGATTGTCTGAATTGCACAGATTACTGTGTGTTTGGAGAAGTAATGTTGTGAAATGAAACATGCATGTTTTATTTCTCTAGATGTTCTTATATAGTTGCAGGTATTTTCCGCCCTGACATGCAGATGAGGCTGCTGTTTCCCTTTTTCCTTACAATCTGATCTTTGGCCGTGCAGTCCAGCTCTATCCTGCAAATGTAGATATATACCCAGCCTTCTTCATTCTTAGTAACTCTTCAGATTCAAATAATTCTTTCAGTGTTTATTACCAAGGAGGCTGAGGTGGAGGGGAACTGTCCTTCTTTTAACCACAGAAGAATGAAACTTTTTAATGCTTCATATGCTCACCAAAAAGCCAACTGATTTGTTTAATAGTTAAAGCCTGTTGTGTACAGAAAGCAATTTTCACTTGTGATCTACATGCAGAAGTTATACTATGGTTTTGATATAATGCACTTTATTTGTTTAATCTGTTCATCATAAAGATTCTGCAAATACAGTCTTCAAGCTTGGCCACTTTCAGAAGGCAATAGAAGCACTTTTGGTTTCTTGCACTATTTAGTTAATAAAAGAGTTACATTTGACCCGTGAACTCGTTTCTTCTCAGTTAATTGCTAAACTTTTCTCAAACGCTTACTTTATAAATTATGAGAGTTATCCGCTGTATCCCTAATAGAACTTGAGATAATTAAAAATTAATCTGTAAGAGCTATAAGAATTCCAAAAGCTAAGTTTAATGCTCGTAATAACTTCTAAATGCTTAGGTATAACAGGACTTGTCAGCTGTTAAATTTAAGTGGCACCCTGTGACTTTCCATAAAAAAGAGGTTGACTTTCACTTACCGTATTACGCTGAATTACATTGTCCATCTTTTACATTATCACTCAGAATTAAAATTACCAAAGTTTGTATCACTTAAATGAATGCTTACTCTTGAATGTTTTTGTGTTAGACACAAATGAGCAAGATGAGACAAAAATTTGAAGAAGTCACCAAGGAAAATGAGAGGTAAATAATTGCACTGCCCTGTTACTACTGCTTTTTCCCTTGATTTCTAAACTTTAGCAAGGTATTTTTTCCCTAGGACCTTGAAATCTCTTGAATCTACTTAATAGTTGAAGATTTCATGCATATTAGCTTAGATTTTTTTAAGTCCTTAATATAGATTACACACCTGGTTTAGGAGACTTAATCGTATCTTTAAAAGAACTAGATATTGAACTATTTCAAACTGTCTAATGTATTTGTGGAAAATAACTTCATAGATTTAAATATGACTTAGAAGAAAATAGTATGTACAAATTGAAGGGACAGTATACTTCAGTTGTTAAAAAAGAAAAACCTTCCTGTTAAATACTTTGCTGAACTTAGTTCCTTGAATTTCAGGCTGCATGCAGAGTTGAAAGAGGCTCTAGAGAAGCAACTGGAGGGTCTTCCTTTCATGCCTCTGGGAACTGATATTCCTGCAGATGAAGACATAGTGAGAAATCTTCAAGAACAACTACAACTGATAAATCAAGTGTGTGAGATTAAACACTTGTGCTGTTTTATTTCTCTTGTTGTGCCTTGACAGATATGGGGAAGCTGGTTTATTTCTTGGTTCTGAATTCATTTGTTGGGAGTTCCCTGACGCTATTTTGAGGCCTTGTTGACTTTCAGTAGCTAAAGAAACAAATACTCAGACTTTCAACTTAAAGACCTGAAGTTACTTCTTTCCTAGATTCATATAAGAAGTTTTTAGTATTAATTTGTGCCTGGAATTTTACCTAGTTGACTTGATCTTTGTATTGAGTTCCTAACCAGGAAAGTACTTAATTACTTTGTTCAATTCAAGTTTTTATAGTAGCTTGTCATTTTAATCAAAAACATTGTAATGTGATACGGGGAGGCAAGTATATGTGGGATATAGAAAATAATATTTAAATTAAATATTTAACAAAATTTTGTTAAGCTTATTAAAATGATGTGTCAATCCTGTTGTGTATGATGAAATTACAGCTGAATTTGGTACTTGAATATGATATATACTGTAAGCCTACCGTAAATACCTGTAAAAGTTTGAGCTGTAAAAAAAAAAAAAAGATCTGCAAAATTTGCAGTGGTAGTGGAATTTGAACTCATAAGCATCTGGTTTTCTGCATCTGAATTTGGTATTTAGCCTGTGTAGTTGTAACACGTGCAGACAAGATAGAAGACCTCTCTTTTTAGAAAAATAATGGGTGAAGATAAATAGAATATGATAGAATATTTTATACAAACCATTGTTCTGTAACAGGAGAAAGAGCAAGCAATAGAACTCTGGCAGACCGTGTTACAGGAACATGATCGTCTCCAACAGCAGTACCAGGAACGCATGACTGAAACACAGATTCACGTCGCTGAAAGGCAAAAACAGAAAGTAATTTTCATTTATATTTTTGTTAATTTTGGGATGTTTTCCTATACTGTAGAAATTCTGGGTCTGTGTAGTCAAACAAGTGTGGTAGGGTTTCTAAAGTACCATTAGTTATTTTCCATAATAGTCATTTAAATTGAGTGGTCAGATGTGATCACTGATTCATGAGATAAATAAAGTGTTACGATTGGAAAAGTTCTTTATTTCAAACATACAGGCAGGAACTTGGGGAATGCACTGAGTCTGAGTTTTAGTGCATATAGATGTATATGTGCCTAAGATATGTATGTGCATATAGAAATGATCATGGATTTGAATTGCATGGTTGGAAATCTTCAGAAGCAACAAGCTTTTTTCAAAGCTGAAAAAGCTACTAAAGATTTCTGAATTCAAAAGTGGAAGTCTTTCATGTTTTCTCCTATGTTTTAATTGTGGATTTTGTCTGTAACATCACAGTGGGATGGTGGGAAAAGTTGTCTTCATTTCCTGTTGTCATTCAGTAAAGAAGCATGTGTAAACAGATGAAAAATCAAGTTGCCCAGTATTCTTCTAAGGCTAGCTTGTGTTTAGCAGTCTGTTTCTCCTCTGCTGTTCCTGGGGAAGGCCTTTCAGGAAATCTTGGCTCAGAAAAACTGTTTTGCTCTGATAAGCTACATAAAGATGCTGAGTGTGTGAAGAACTAATAGAAACTTCATGCCTGTATGTAACTTGCTACAGAAATTTATAGGTCTATAAAGAGATGCTACAATTTTTTTGACATTTCCTTTCCATTTTCAAGCACACTAGGCTTGTGTGCATAATTGCAGCTCACCTATGTAACAGAATTTTTTTTTAGTAATTTTTGTTCTTTTCTGGTAGTAACTCCTCCTCAGCAATATACTGTTTTCCAAGAAGCAGGAACCATATCTGTATAGCTATTGTGCTCTGTCAAGTTTAATAATTATTTCAAGTAATGGTTATGAGGACTCTCTTATCTACGTGTAGTTCCAACTTTTTGCTCCTGTTCCTGCTATTGGATTATTTCGTGTGGTGTATTCTCAGTTACTGGTTAACATCCACATAGTAGAGAATACAGAGTCATTGGTAGCTGTTGGAGGGTTTAGGACTGTCAGATTCTACTTTTCATGGGTAACTAAATTCCTCGTGGATTTTAATACCATTGTATAAAGAACAAAATTACCTTTTATTAAATGCTACTGATCTCAGAGAGAAAATGGCTTTCCATTTAAATAAACTTTGATACTCTAGGTTTTGCTTTTAATGGAGGAGCAGAAAATAGCTATCAGAGATAAATAGAAATAGGTAAGACCGATTAGAATGAGAATTGACAAGAAGTCAAGATGAGAGAGGATATTGTTGTAAGGATTGGACGTAGTAAATAAGGGAGTTGTTGCAATAGGTTTCTGGCATATACTTGACCATGAGACTGTTAAATAAACAAAGCACAATTAGTAGATATTCCAGCTCAGGGGCTTCATTTCTCTTTATGCTCTGAAGACCTTGCCATGCTGCAGATGATTTTCCTGTGGTATGCGAGTTTTCTGAGGACAACAGACTTCCTGTTCAGAGACGCAATACTTTAATGGAATGGTTTTTTCTATGGAGACAAGACCTCCTATGTGACAAAGAGCAATTAAATGTCCTTACAGGCATGTTTTTTAATTAAGGGTTACATGTCTGCCACTGTGCTTAGCAAAAATGCTTATAGTAGCATCATAGCCTGTGTGGCTCTTTAAAGGCACTACTCATGTACATTTTCATATTTTGATAGTAACTGTGTATGAGTTTTGGAAGGAGGCAGTTCGTAACTGAGTGAAATTTAGATGCATTTTTAGTAGTAGGTCTAATTTTCCGGACTTCTAGGTCAACAGCTAAAAGCAGTCTAATACCTACAACAATATATTGAATTTCATGCAACGTGTATAAATTTCTTTAAAATCTTTTCAGTTGACTGTGAAACTCTCTATATATGTTATAAGAAGCTTTGAATTCTCTTTTTAGGATCAACTGAGTGGCTTTCAACAGTTGACTCGGCAACTGCATATAGCCAATGAGAAAATAGAGTTGGTAAGTAGAACCTTCTGAACAGTGACCTGGTGTTGTTTTTTTTTCTACTAGGTTCTCAAAGTATAAAAGAAAAGCAAAAGTCCTTCATATAAGCCAGGTTGAATGAGAAATTGTACCACTCAGATTTGCAGGCTTCTCTGTGAACCAGTCAAAAATCAATTAGTAATGGCTTTTGTCCTGAGCTCCAGACATCAGCTCAGGGTGGCTGAGAGGTTAGCTTTTAATATTGTGAGCTCTTTCTTCAAGAAGTCAGTGGTAAGCTTACACTCAGAATTTTAGTATGTAGCGAGTGTACTTCAGTCACGCATTCAAAACCATCTTCACAAAGGAAAAATTTCTTACATAAGCTAGCTCTGCCACATGTTTATCGATTCCTAGTTTGGCTCTGCTGGCTTCAGTGTCTGTCATTGACCTTTGCAGAGATTTTTCTGAGCTCTAATCATCTTCTACTGCTTCATCCTTATCCTTAGACATGTTTTAGCCTAAGACTTCCAGGATTGACAAACAATTCTAATATCATAGAAAAATCTAAGTGAAAGACTTGCTGAAGCGTCTGGCTGAGCAGCAGCTTCTCTGAAAGATATGATTCCTATGTGATTTTTGATTAATGTTTGTCTTGGATACTGTTGATGCAGAAAAGACTCCTAACCCACTCTAGGCAGTTTATTCTCTTCTGTCTTTATCACTTTATCACACCTTTTTTCCTCACATTTGGCCTTGTTAAAGTACACGACTGTGTTTCTTTGGTGTGAATTATTGTAGGTATGAAGGAAAGATTACTATGTTCCTTGTCACAGCGATTCTATTACTGAAAACATTTATGTTGCCTATATTGCCATCTTTTCCCCCATTTTTTTTTTCTATTCTGTTAAATCAAGTCAAGTCTTTAAATGTTCTTTGACGGCGTTTTTGAGATGTCTAATCATTCTTCTTGCTCACCTTTAAAATTTTTCCAGTTGTGTCATCGTTCTTGAGCTGTGGTGCTGGAAACAGTACAACGCTCCAAACGAGCTCTTATCAATGTTGAGTATTATATTGCAGATCACTACAGAATGGTATCTTAGAAGCAGTTGTCCTCTTTACAAGTTAATTAGTCATTAATATTAGCAAAACCAAACCAGTGCACTCAGTGTTTTGCCTTATGTAGTCAGTGATGCTCTCAAATTGATTATTTTCTAGATACTTCAGAGTTATTGAGGGGTTGCTGTCTGAAAACAATCTCAGGCAGTTTTTCTGAGGATATGGAAGTTACAGACTGATCTGCTGTTACAAGTAGTATGTACCAAAAAAAAAACCAAACCCCAGAATCACTGAATGGTTAAAATCATAAAATTGGAAAGAGATCATGTGGAGAGGAGAGAGTGAAATATGTGAGCTCTTTGAAAGACGTGAAACAGGCAATGTTGAGATAAAGGTAATCTATTTGTTTCTATTAGCCAAAAAACATTTGGCAAAGTCTGTTACCAAAGGCGTAAGGATGTAATGGGATAAAGATGCGTGCCCTTTCTTAAACTAACAAACTGAAATATAGGAAGTGAAGAGACAATTAGTCAGGTTTTTTTATTGTGGTAAAACAACTGTGTTTCCTATATGTGTTCAGTTTAAGAGTTGTTTCAGTACATTTATAAATGATCTGGAAAAGAAATTCAGTATTGAGGCAACAGTGTTCACTAGTTATTTTAAACTGTTTAGGGTAGTAAGAACTGAAATAAACTGCAGAAATAGGCAGAAAGGTTTCATGATGTTGAGTATCTGAATTTTATCTGACATTTCATTGGTATTATTAATAGCAAAATAATGCATGTAGGCAAGAGGGAGCTTTCTCTTTGGGTACTCTGTGATGGTCTTGAAATTAGCTGTTACTACTCAGAATAGGTATTTTAGAAGTGGGAAGTGTCTGAAAACAATTCGTAGCAACAGTCAAACATACCAAGAAAATTGTTAGCAATTATTAGGGGTGGGGGGCCAGGAATATATTGTGCTTAAGTCCACAGTGCAGTAGCATCTTAAATGCTACCTGCAGTTGTGATCATCTCCAATATTTCAACGTAAGGTGTATGTAAGATCTAGAAAAGGCTAGTAGGGTAACAAAATTATGACATTATTCTCAAATGAGAAGACAGATGAAGGGGAATGACACCTCCAGTGCTCTGGCTGGCCTAGAAAAAACTTAGAAGAGGAACAGTTGGTCATTGTTTCTTGTCTCTAAAACAAAGGAATTCTTTCCAGCAATATGTGGTTTACGTGGTAGTCATTGTCACAAGGTATTCTAGAACTCCATCTGTAGGCCTGAGCTATTGCAATTCTAATACCAGGAAGTTCTTACACTACCAAAATAAGGGGAAAGAAGGGGAGGATTAGGTAGTATCACCCTGCATTTGCCTTTTTAAAGTAGTCTACCTAAATCTTGGCACTTGGACACCAGCCATGGTGTTAAGTAGACCTTATTGGCTATTCTTATGGTACAGTATTCTGTAGAAATGCCCTAAAACAGTTCTGAATATATAGCATTTTCAATACAGTAAGTAACATGTTACAAATATCTCCTTATTTTGCAGAGCAATCAACAGTTTCTGAAAACTGTAACAGAACAGAATGTGGAACTAGAGCAGCTACGAAAACAACTGAGGTATAAACCAGGCAATTAAAAAAATTATATCTTAAATCTCTTTTCTGTAGTTATTTCTAACTGGCTGCTGTATCATGGGCCTTGTTTATACTGCAAACTAACTAAAAGTGATAGTTATAATGGTTTCAGTTAGTGCCTCTTAAGTTTGTTAGAAATACGTGCATCATTAGTATTTAGGGGAGCATGTGTGCAGGTAGTGTTGTTTGGTTCAGCTGTTCCCTGAAACAATCAATGTTTGACCTTTGATTGAAAAGGAACAAAGTGTCATTATGACAACAAAATTGAAGATAGGTTTTCATTAGAATATAATATGTTCAAAATCCAGTTACATTGCTACTCATTAGAGTTCTGAAATTTGCATAGTCAAAGTAGTTTCACGTTTCAATGTTTTTAATAAAATTTCCATTCACTGTTTCTCAAGAACTCTAAGCCATAGACTCCTAGGAGTTTAAAGGTAAGAGAAGTGTTAACTTATTCTTGAAGCATCTAGGAAAATGAGACCACCACCTGCGACACAATTTCATTGTTATTTATATTTACAACCAAATTCTCTTCATTACCGGTATACTGTTTCTGTTAACTCTTCTAATTAGTGATGGTTGAAGTCAAACTTTAATTTCGGTAAACAGTGGATTTCTGGACTGACAATAAAAAGGAAATTTATTCGTTAACAGTGATATTTGTTTGTACAGCATTATCTAAAGCTTTAAGTAAGCTTTTCAAAATGTTGTATAAGTTTGTAAACTTAAAATTTATGATGTACTTAAATTTTGGTTTAATTATTAAATTTTCCTTTTATTTTAGTGATTAATTTCCTTTGATACTCTGATTAAAATATTTAATATGATTGGACTGCAGTGACACTTTACTTAGTTTTATCTTTTGATTTTAAAGAATGTCACCAAATGGTAACAATAATTTCCATTGTTATATAAACAGTTGAAGATGGCTCTGTGTGTTTGTGCATGCGCATGCATTCACGTACTCAGTTTTGTATACAGCTTTTGCAGGTAGTGCTTATATTTAGAAGCGTAGGTTGGCTGGCAGCATGCAGATAATGATTTTATCCCTTTTAAACAATGTTCATTTTTACATTTCCTTTCTACAATAAAATTAGAGCCAGAACTTGCTTACAAATGCCAAGTTACCTCAGTCACTGAAGATGTGTTTTTGAGAGGTACTTGTTAGCACCTCTCATTTTTATTAAACTTTTAAAAAATTGCATGTTTCAGAGAACAAGAATGTTGTGACAAGCAATCAAAATTAAGGTGGTATTCAAGGTATTTGCTAAAATAAAGCATTTCCAAACTCGGTCATCGCATGCAATTCGCTCATGCGTTCTACTATTTAATTCTTAAAAGAGAAAGAACAGATTTTCATAATTTTTTTTTTTTTTTAAAATTTCTTTCCTTGCAGAGGGCACTAGTATTGAATTACTGGTTTGGTATCTCATTCATCATTCAGTCTTTGGTCTTGCATTGACATGGTTACATTGATTCATGTAATATATGGGTATGAAAGCAAATAAAATTAACTGAATCTATTTTAGACATTTAATGAATGCCATCAACATTCAGTTTATTACTGCGTTTCTAACACTTTCAGTGGTTTTGATTGGAAAAACAACAATCAAAAACCTCATACACACACGCCCCTCAACTTAAAATCACTCAGGTTTTGTTTGAGCAGACAGTTGAGTGTTTTTGTCAAAATTACAGATGTTGTGATTTCCTTTGCTCTTTATTTCATTTTTTCAAAGGAAACTCCTTTTTAGGATTCACCCTTGGAGTAATATGAAATCCTTTAATGATACCATATCGATCGAATACTTTAGAATATGGCATGGCAACTACAATGGCCAGACGTTGATTCACAGCCATGCATACGCACAGGGATCTGTATAACTATCTATTTGGCAGAGCTGCTAGATAGAAGGGAAGTGCATGTTTTCTTCTTAAACTACTTCTTTGGGAAGAAAGTATTTTTAAAAGGTAGAAGTCTGTGGGACCAACTGCCAGCATATCCTCTTGGACAGAACTTTTACTCACATGTGCCCAGATATATAAGCATATTTTTAATTAGCTGCTCTTTATAAATGGCGAGAGAATTTAGACTTCCATCTAAGTATCCACAGGGCTGGAGTAGTCATCTTCTCATTTCAGAACACTAGATTCTGATTTAGGTTTGTGTGGCCTAGATTTAGTGTAATTTTGGAGCTTTTGATACTGCTAAGCTTATGTTGATTAATTTTAGGTATTTTAAGATTAATATATAACCAAGTATACAATCTGACACATGTAGCCATAAAACTCTTTAAACATGCTGCTGGCATGTTGTCACCCTGTGTCTCCAGTAGGTATCTCTACTTGCCAAAACTTAATCCTTCTGTCTTCCTTTAATCTGGGAAAAAGAAGACAAAATTAGAAGTTCTGCTGGAAGTTATTTTCAGGATGATATTAGCTTTTATTCTTTAGACTAGAAGCTGACCTTAGTCAAAACAAAAAATCGAAATTTGAGCAAAACCTACCCAAAGAAGTATTTGAGAACCGGGTCACTGCTTCTCAGTGTTACCATAAACTCAATACGAAATGTACGGTCACACTGTACTATTTGCAGGTGATTTATGTACTTTTATGCTAGCTATTACAGGGTCATAATCTGCCATGCATAGAGACAGTCTAATATTTGATGTGTTTTTATAGAGAATTGAGGTTTGAACAGATTTCATTTATACACTAGAATTTTTATTAAAACATTTATTAGTGCTTTAGTATTTCAAAGCTCTGTTAGCATTGCTAGGATGGAAAATTGTGATTGCTAGGGCAGGTATCTGCATTTCAGGATCTTAACACTTTTAAACAGATATCTTGCCAAGATTATGTTAAAGATAGAAACAATCTATTGCCTGTCAAACACACACCTCCAAATTTGATCTGAATATGAAATTGATCATTAAAAGGCATTTGCAATGCCTAAGCTGTTCTGAGTTTTATGACCTCTTTATATTTTTTCTTAATTTTTCCCTCTTCTGCTGGGTTTTGAGTTTTTTGTTTTGTTTTACAGCACATTTTAAATATTTTTGGGGAAGCAGCTAATGTCCTCACAAACTTAACAGTACTTTTTGTAGAAGTGTGCACTATTCTTACAGAGTAAGATCTAAGTTTTGGACCTGCAGTGAGAACCGTGTGTCTCGGAATAATGTCTTTGTCTTTGCTTTTGCTTTTTAAAGAAATTATAAGAAAATTAGCTTCTCTAATTAAGCTGAAGTTAAGTGTTTGCTGTAGATTTGCTGGGATCTCTTATATTTTGCATAAGACTTTCATGTAATATGCTCTTGTCTTTTATGCCGTTGAATCAAAATTATTATTTCTACAAGGAATGTTTTGCTTTTAGTTGATTCTTAACAGTATTAAATATTTTCTAGCTTCTTTCATGGCTGTTAGTGCTCCAGTTTGCATTAGCTTATCTAATGTTTGCTCTTTGTT
Organism: Nycticryphes semicollaris; assembly: GCA_013400055.1. Taxonomy (NCBI): domain Eukaryota; kingdom Metazoa; phylum Chordata; class Aves; order Charadriiformes; family Rostratulidae; genus Nycticryphes; species Nycticryphes semicollaris. The sequence goes on from VXBJ01005271.1 coordinate 16,660, forward strand.
AACTTTAAAAACCAATGATTGAACGTATGATAAATTTAGCCTATTATGCAGCCTGAATAATTAGGTTACACCCCAGGTGAAGGACTCTCTTTGTCTTCCTGTTCCCAAGTCAGATGAGTAGGAGGGTTGCTTATCTTAGTAAGATTTTTCTACTGAGGAGGAAGTCCAGTTCATTAACTAGTTCAATTTTTTTTTTCCCCTCTTTTTCAGTTTGTCAAACCTCTTCAGATTACAAAACACATCAGTGAAATTCTTCAAAGTCATTAACGTTTTGTTTGGGTTTTTTTAAATTCCTAAACAAATTGCTTTAAAAAGAGAATTCTAATTATGAAAAAGATTTTTCTACTAAATAACTGTGGCCAACTATAATTAAGTTATTGAATCACGTGAAGTTTGATTGCTTAGTCTTCCCAAATATTTAATCAACACATACACCATGCTGTTAATCTAGCTATAAGAAGTTTCCAGAGGACAACTGTTTAATAAATTTGGTGTTTCTCTCTCACTGTGCCACATGGTAAGAAGAAGAAGGGGGAAAGCTTTTCTGCCCTGTAGGAGAACAATATTATGAAATCTGACTGCCTTTCACAGGTTTTTCAACAAAATTGTAATGAAGTTGGGTTTTTCCCCTGCAATAATTGAAATGTAATTCATAGACTTTTTTCTTTTTTTTTTTTTTTGTTTTCTTTAAACAGGCAAGCCAAAATCGATGGGCGGACAGCAAATGCGAAGGTTGATGAAATGACGAGATTAACAGAGAAGCTTCAAGGCCAATTGGAGAGAATGGTATTCTAGAGAAAAGCATCATTTGCTCTCGCAATTGAATGACTAGTCAGTTATCTGAATACTGACATTAAATGAATAGCAACTTATTCTCTAACTTGTTTTATGTTAATATATCTTTATTTTGTTCAGGGAAGCTCAGATGATGTCTGGATAATACATATATTCTTTCTAGGAAGAAGATGTGGTATCTGCCCAGCAAAGAGAAACAGCATCTGACAAACATTTGCAGCAAATGCAATCTAGTATAAAGCAATTAGAAACAAGGTAAAGATAGCTCATTGGGTGTTAATACTGGAGTACATGCAAATGAGGTTAAAAGCTACCGTTTTTTCAATCTCTTGGCTTTGTGTTTCTGAGCAGTTCTGTTTTCTTGAACTACAGGTATCTTAAATTCAGCTGCTTTCTATCTTACTTGTTCTGTTCTGCAGCCTTTCATAACAGCTTCTGATTTCAGTGCATTTAAAATGTTAAAAAAGAGCAGCTGATTTTATTGACTGTAATGCAGAAAAAAATGAGGCATATATTCCTCATTCTAGTGCATTGTAGTTACTCAATTCTTACTAGCTTTAGGTGGAGTTCCAAAGAAACACACACTGACATTTGAAAATTTGAAATCTAGCTGGTTTTCAGATGAATACAGATTTGTCTTTCTGTGTTAAATAAGGTTTGGTTTCAGGTCTTAGGTCAGCAATCTTTAGACTAAACAGACTATGTAATAAAGCTTAAAGCACTCTTCTTAACAATAAATGCTAGTTAGGAAAGTAGTTTTAATACCTGCTAAGCCAGCACCATCTACTGCAAGATGTAAGACTTGATCAGGTTCTTGTTTGGAATTTTTCCCCTTTCCCTTTTTCAGGATATCACATTTAGCTGAACGCAGTGATTTTAATTCAACCGTCATGAACAGCTGTCGAATTTTTAACATTAGTCAAATGACCTGATGGCTGAAAAGAATTTGTAAATTTCTTATGGAATAACTGTGGGACTGTTCATCTTCCCTTCTTAGTCACCACCTTGTGAGTGTGATTAGCAGACTCTTCAGTAGCTCAAGAAACCAAGTAACCAACCTTGTGTCTATCATGTACTGCCTCCAGGAGCTGCCCAGACTTGTGGGGCTGTCTCTCTTTGATGAATTTCACTGGTCCAAGCATTGTGGAGGCTCTTAAGTTTATTTTAGAATTTCTTAAGGAATTAGCTATTTTTATTATTTTCTATAAGTTTTTGGTTCTACAAAAATAGAATGGTTGTCTTTCTGTGTTTTATTACAAACACGTTAGAAAGTAAAAAGGCATGACTGCTTGAAAAGGCAGCATAAGTGTTGCCAAAGTGCTCACTATGCATATTTAGAACCATGCACTTGATTGAACCAGCGGCACTTGTGGAGCTTTCTAAGACGTTTTGAAGATACCTCTGAGACTCCTTTGCCCTTTCTCGTGCTTGCCGATACTGACAATCATAATTAAACAATAAGAATTTCTGAGCTGTTGTAAAATTATTAGTGGTTTTCTTGTTCTAATGGTATAGCTGCAACTTCGTTGCCCACATCCTATTATTCCATTTCCTCCACAGAGGAAAACTTTATTCCTTCTGGGGCTGTTCTATTCTTTTTTAATATAGAACCTTTTCAGTGATGTATCCCTGGATAGCAACATTCTTTTACAGATCGTCTGAGATTAGATATCCGAGTTAACTCCTTCAATTCTGCTTCTTTGTAGGACTCGATGAATATCAAACTTAAAGGCTCTGTCTAAGATCAAGCAGAAAACCAGGAATGCAGTTTGAGCAGCTTCTGAATAAATACTTCCTATTCGTTTACCTTCAAACAATTAGTGTCTTAATTAAGCATCTTCTTGTCAAATGAGTAAAATTATTACTGTTTTGTAGATTACGTGTTACTGTCCAAGACGCTGATAAGCTGAGAACAGAAAAAACAGCCCTGGAGAAACAAATGGGAGAGCTTCAGACGAAGTGTGCTAATCTAGAAAGGGAGAAGTATGATGCTGTTGCAAAAGTCCAAGATTGCATACAGCTCCTAGAAGAAGCCAATCTACAAAAAAGTCAGGTAAGGCAATAGATGAAGATATTTCTTAGATGTTAGAATACTTTCATCACTTAGAGTTGTGAAGTGCCCGATTATGTATTCTCACAGGCATACATGCATACACAACCAAGCTTCTTTTATGTCTGTTGTACTAAAATTAATATTGTGTAAGACAGCAAACTGTGATATGACTATACATTACTTTGACTTGTCATACAGTATGCACTTCAAAGAGTATGTCGAGTGCCTGGATGAAGGTGATGCAAGTGATAATACTGTATCTGAAGCTGAATCTTCAAAAATTTCTAACAAGTTTTCTAATTGAATACTTATAAACAAATTAGGTTATCAGAATAAAAAGGAAGGTCCTGTTATGAATTTATAACTTATTAATGGTTAGGAAAGAAGAGCTGAGACTAAATGGATGTTTTTTGTTGTATGGTCACCAAGAGAGTGAGTTCTGTGTTCAGATCTTAATTATTCAGAAGAAATCTGGAAAAGTGACTGAGTAATGAGTGGGTGAAGTCTATAGTCAAGAAAAAATTGCAAATGTGATTGTTAGTAGTGTATTATAAAATGGAAAAAGAAACTCAAACGTGCCATACTAGGTGCTGAATTTAATCTTACCCGTCACAAAACAGTTTAGGAGATGGTGTGGATGTCTCTTAAGAATACATTCACACAATCCTCAGTGGTATTCTATACAATGTATAGAATGTTCAGAATGGGAATTGAAGGTAAAGATGCCTTTAAACATAGTGCACCTTCCAGTACAGTTTTGATCAGCCCACTTCATGCAAGGCATAGGAGAATTAGGAAAGTGCAGGAGGAGTCAATGAAAACAACTAGGCATGTGGAGAGGCCTTAAAACAAATTTTTATATACAGTATGTGATTAAACTGTCATAGGATGATGAGTGTGCCAAAAGTATAGATGTGAAAACAGACAGGAGAGGATACCAAAACTTCCTAAAGAACAGGGTATTATCCAGCAAGTCTTGATATGTCTACTGATCAGAAAAAACAGTCACCTTGTTTTCCCTGTTTTTAACTTTCCTGAACTATCTGCTCTTTGCCCCTTTAGGAGATGGGATACAGAACTCAGTAAATTTTTGTCTAGTATGGGTTCTCTGTCTTTTAATTCTAAGCTGCAGTTCGAATCAGACTTTAGAACTCTAATGAATTGTGTTTGCTGGCAAGACAGAGCTTTAATGCACATCTGATAACTGTAGCCATCAATAACCGAAACCCAGTTTAGTTGACGTCTGTGGGAATAAATGGAGACTCTTAGAAGTGATTCTGTTTGGGCTCACATGTTGAACTGCTGTGTGTTTAAGGAGATAAATGCTGCCTTTCAGTCTGAAGTTGATTTTTCAAACTTCAGGAGCCTCCTGAGTATCTAAACTAACTTTTTTACTCTTGGAATATTAAATTTAGTGTTGCTCTTGCTGATTTCTGTGACAAAGGCGGCAGACCAGCCTTGTTTTTTCTGACAGAAAAGATAAAAGAAGTAACTTCTTTACCGAGATCCTGCTACTTTCTGGCCTGCTTCCAGAATAGATTCAATTATTGACAAAGCTTAGGGTTCTGGTCTTTACTCCATGTAAACGTCCGTGGCTCTTCTTATTACACAGAAGAGGATTATAATTTTGTTATAGTCTTCTCTTTCCATATATTTCTAGGCATTCAGAAAACTCTTTGGTGACATCTTTTCCTTTTCACGATTTCCTCATCACTAACTGCATCTCATTTGCTTTATGAACTTATATTTTACAGTTCATTTTACCTCTTAGGCTCTGGTTCAGAAAAGGGTGAGAAATGAAGTTTCACATCCTCCAACTCTTGATGGCTACCTTTTAGACTTGTCCGTTCCTTTTGCTTAGTAAACTATTTTGATCCTTAACAGCGTTCTCCTGCAGTGCAATAGTGGGAAGAATATGCAGAATGAAAGGTGAAAATAGAATAATTTTTTCCAGAGTTGAAAAACCAGAAAACACTTTCATTTGAAAATTACTGGTAAGGATTATAAATCACATTTCCTATCTTCTAAGCATTAGTACATCAGAGCAGTGTTAGAACACCATTTTTCATCCGAAAAGTAGTTCAGGGGATCATTTGATCACACTTGCTATGAACTCACAGGAAGTTTACAGAAAGAAGTGTCTCAGGAAAAAATTGTGATGTAGATTGCATCTCTAAGATAGTAACTGAACAGTTACAGATAAGTAACTGTTGCCTGTCATAAGCAACAGTTTAGATTAATGCTGTGGTAAGAAAAAACTGGAATTTGCAGACACTTGTTAATTTCCTGATCTGGCTAAGATATCCTGAATTTTTTAAAGTGGGAAGCTTATTAATGAACAGGATAAAAACCAAAAAAGTAGGATAATGTGTATATCTTAATTAACTTAACTCTTCGTGTCTTAAACTGTCTTCACAGAGGTTTCTCCATGCTCAGTAAGCGACTGAGGGTTGGGAGTAACAGGTTGTCATAATAATGTTGCTTCTGTTACATTAATATTATAAAGCCCACAAAGCTAAGCTTACAAAAAGACATCAGAAGAATTTTGAAAGAATAGTTTGAGAAATAAAATACAAAGTTGAATTGAATGGGAGCAGTAAAAGAGTATGACTGATGAAGTGGCATGTTACTGCCTGAAGTAACTGGCCTTCCACAGGCTCAATTTATATCATCTGATAGAGATAATTTTATGGCTTTCTCCCTTTATGCATCTACATATTCTCTATGTGCCACCTAGGCTTTTTCATCTCGCCCATCAAGAACTCTATATTGTGTAATATTTCCAGATCAGTGTCTCCTATTTTACTTTAACATCAGTAGCTTTCTTGCATCTTCCAGAGAAAGGGCTCAATGCTACACCTCTTTCTGTAATTCTTACCATTATTTTATGCTTAAGAGCTGTTTGGTTCACTGTTACCCACCATGAAAGGCACTGCATACACATTCCTTAGTTGCTTATAAATTTTGATTCCTTCACTTTTTGTTTTTTGAGAGATGAGTAATTCAGTATATCAACCATAAAAATGCTTAGCTGTGTGTAGGAGCACGTGTGTGTGTCTGTATACAGGTATTTGGGTTCCTAACAGAGAACTTCTATGCATTGGCATTTTTTTATTACAGATCCCGGTCCCAGGTGAGAGCATTGGAGAGGAGCTTTGCCTTTTGGTCTCAGTCCCTGTGCTTTCATCTGTATAATTTCATGCCCAGCCAAAATCTGAAAGTCCCAATAATAAGTCCCAATAGAGAAAGGCATCTACTGACACTAACTCTTTGCGTGGTTCTGATTTACAAGAATGTGCGTTTAGTGCAAAATGTTCTCACTTTTCTTGTTGTGTCTCAGTGTCAGCTACTCCAAAATAAAACCGAGATAAGGTTTTCTGAACAGTGACTCTGTGTGGTTTCTTCTCTCACTGCTGAGCTGTCACTGTTGAAATATTATCAGTAGTATTTCAAGTTGTTTTTTTTTTTTCTAGGCGCTCTTTGGAGAGAAACAAAAGGAAGAGGAAATCCAAAAAATGAAAGATGAAATGTCTCAACTTGCAGAAGATACTGCTGCAAGAATTAGAAAAGCAGTAAGTTATGATGTTTAGAAAGAATGGGAAGATTTTTTGGTATTCCTCAGCGTGAAAAGCTATTGCTGGTGTATGGTTATCATGAGCGGTTTTCTTACAAGTGTTTTGATAATATGGCAATGTGCTGACAGCAGTGTACTCTTTTAAAGAGCTTTGTTATCTAGACATATATTTTTCCAAACTAAGTGGCATTTTTAAATCTCTCAAGAACCAAAAGTGTTGATGTCTGCAAAGACACTGGTGTAGAAAATTCTGCTCTGTGAAGATGTAAAGAATGTAAATCTTTCCATTTTAGAGATTCTGTTCAGTGGCCACATCACTGAGCATGTATTGGTATCAAGGTATTTAATTTATGATATATGGCCTCATCTTGGAAGCTGCTAATGGCAGTTTATCATGTATGTTCAGATGATAGGACCTGTTGAAAGTTATACTATCAATTTTTTGGCGTCTCAGTGCTTAAAAATATTCTCCCATTAAGGCAAGTAGGACTGTTCTGCCAGGTACAGCTAAAAATTAAAAGGCTTAATACCACAGCACACTTAAAAATCAGAATTCAGTACAGAATTTACTTTAAAAAAAGTTGTATTCTCTTTATGATTTGTTATTGTTGTTACGAACAGCTGAAAACATTAAGCTTTTCTGATAAAAGACGATTCAAAAAGTTAATTTACTCCATGTTGTGTCCTATCTGCAGTTAAAATGCAGACTAATCTACCTGGAGGTTCTCAGTGATTAGCTGCATGTCACAGAGACTTGCTTTATTTAAGGCAAACTCCAGATGAAATAAAGACTTGTTACAGGAATGTCTTGGCAATGTCTTTTGTTGCAAGTGGACAAGAGTGTAAAGCAATTACCTCATTTGTAAGTTTTCAGTGTTGTAATTGATTTTGCCACCTTTCACTTTCTTCACTGTAACACAATGTACATAGGTACTGTGTTAGGGGTGAAAGAGTTCTTTTTCTTTTCAATCCTTTCATTTCAAGAGGTCTTGTGAATATGCTGCCTAAATTTCCAGAGCCTTTAAAATGAAGATGAAGATGTTTTGTGCCTTCTGTATGGTGATTGCCAGAAAGAATCACAAAAATTGTGTGATTTCCTTAAAACTGCAGTATGTAATGTCATACATGATTTGAAAAAGGTGCAAGAGCTAAAGAGCAACTAGGATAAGCACTCTACTTGTGACAATGATTCACTAATCGGAATTTAGAAATTTAGAAATGTCCTATTTCTTATTTTGAAACTATCTCAGTAAAAGCGATTCTATCAAAAGCATAAAAAGTAATATTTTAAACTGTGATTTGTCATGTTTCTTTAGGTATTAAAAAATATTTCTTTTGTTACATGATCTAAAAATTTGTTATACGAGTTGCAAATAACTTGCACATAATGGACAGCAGCTTTTCTGATAGTCTTATTGTTCTTTTTGTAAGGTTGTGATGTCTTCCTTTCCATTTTTTTTCAAAACACCTTCAGCTGAAGTAGTATGGATTGCTAAAAAACAGTCTTCTAACATTTATGTAGTAGAACTTAAAAAGCTATATATATATATATATTTATTTTTTTTAAAAAAAAAAAAACAACATAGTGAAAAATCATTGACGGAATTGATTTTTTAGTTTTACTTTGTTTTTGACCACAGGTAGACTCTGCAAAGAAGCAATATAATGTGCAGATTTCTCGACTAACAGAAGAACTTTCAGCTCTTCAAATGGTACGGTGTTGAGTGATGAATGTATTTTTGATAGCAAAACATTTGAGGCTTCTAGTTGCTGATAAAGTAAAATACTAAATTCAGGTAAAAGTACGTCAAGTAAAATATGATTAATGGGTAATTGTTTAGGACTATGCTTTATTAATGCATAGCACTGTACGTCCTGCTTGTCCCTAGACATTAATTGCAGCATGCAGTATCTTTCATGTTAGCTGACAGAAGTGACTGTGTGCCGTGTCTTAGCAATCAGTGCAGAGGTTGATATTTAGGTGTAAAGGACATCGACTTTGAAAATTAGTTTTTAATGTATAGATTTGCCTTATGGGTATACAGTCATATCTTACTGACAACTTGCCTGACTCTGTATGAAATTATACAGTTCTGAAAATCTACCCATTTCTTTGCGTAAGTTTATTCTTTGAATTACGCATATTCTTGTCATAGTTCACAGGTAAATATAATCGAATGAATACATACCAGCACCAATAATTACATTTACAGTTGCTGGGCCTTGGCATGTCTTGAATTTTTATTTTGAGTAATTTTTTATTAATTTATTTAAAAAGTACTTTTTACAATAGGAATGTGGAGAAAAACAGGGTCAAATAGAACGAGCCATTAGAGAAAAGAGAGCAGTGGAAGAAGAACTTGAAAAGGTAAGGCAATTGCATGCATTTTTACATCACGTTCAAGATATCTTTTCAGAAGGAAAAGATAAATTGATTTTTCCCATTTCTTGTGGTTTCTTTGTTCCCTTAATTTTCTTATTTTATTTTTTGAGTAGATTTTTATAATTACACATTTTCATGTAATTATTTCAGTGGGTTTTTTTTTTTTTAAATCCAGTAGGCATTTGAAAACTTTAACACTAAACTGAAAAAGAGGGCTCTTTGAAAAGTGTAGAAAGTAAAAGGCGAGATGTTTGACCTAATCCGAAAGTGTTGGTACATATTTTGGTTACACTTAAGATCAGTAGACAAATCTAAATTAATGCCAAATCTTTGAAAACATTTTTTCCAAGTAGCAGCAACAGTGATAGAAGTCTGGTTTTGTGTTAAATCACGAAAATAGGATGCAATGAGGAGTAACTTCTTTGTCAGTACTAGGCTGCCAATCGTCAGTGAAAAGTAAAGATGATCTTTATTCTTCAGATTTACAGGGAAGACAGAGGACATGAATCTGACAGTAGAAAACTAGAGCAACTGCATCAGAAATACTTGCTTGCAGAAACTACAAAAGGGGACCTTCAGCTAAGCCTACAGACAACACAAAATAAACTGAAACAACTGGAAATGAAGTAAGTAATGGATGTTGCAGAAATTGGAATGGAAAATAATGGAAATTATGGGTTAGGTTTTTTTCACCTCTTTTTACCCAGTAGCAGGAATAGCATTAAGATACCATAATTCAGAAGCAAGAGCAATTATGAATCACTATCAAAGGGAATAACGTGCTATAGAGTGAAAAATTCTCTTCACAAGATGAGAACTGCAAGTATTGTTTGACAAAAAAATGCAAATAGGAGTATATTATTTGAAATCTTACTGCATTTTTAAATATTGTTTGTAGGAAAAGTTACTCTATGAAATATTCAGGCAGAATTTGTTATTTTTCAAATCCATCTACAGTGTGGTGTCTCCTAGTACATGCAAAACATCTTTTACCAGGCATACTGAATTTCACGTTTGTGTTCAGAGCTAATAGACTTTTTTGCAGTTCAAATAACACAATGGCAAAACGTACAATCTGGTACACATTTTTACACCATGTTGTCGTTTTCAACATGAAAAGTGTAGGATTCTCTAGAAGCTTCAGTCATTTCTGTACTCTGATGGTTGTAAATCCTGTCACTTTGCCAGAGCAATCCTCAGAGGGGAATCTGAAATGTTATAAAAATGAAAATCTTCTGTTTCACATTGTCATTTTCCTGCGATTGCTACAGTATTAGATTGGTTTTATGAATTCTGTGATCTTGATAAAATTTTATGCTGACTTATGCATAATTCTAGCTGTCAAGCCCATTAGACGTGCTGAACTGGTACAAACTTTCAGGGACAAACAGGGGGACAGGCTCTACTGGGTCAGACCAGCAATCTGTATAAAAGTATATATATACTTTTTTTTTTTCTATTACAGTAGTTGTTCAACTCGTGAGTTCCAACAAGACTTTTCTCCTCTTTCAGCTCTGAGGAAGAGAAATCTCGGTGCCAGGAAGCTATCTCTAAATTGCAAAGCATCCTGGATTCAGAGAGAGAAAAGAGTGCCTTTGTCAGTGAACAAAGGCTGAAACTTCAGCAAGAGAATGAACAATTGCAAAAAGAAATGGAGAGCTTGAGAAAACTGGCCACGGAAGCTCAACAAAAAGCTAAAATAAAGGTATGGTTTATATGTTATTTTTATTTTAGCATGAGACTGATATTTGCTTAATAGGCAGCAGTTCTTAGAGGAAATCATTGAAAGCTTAAATTAAGGATGCAAGTTTCAATGACGCTTCCTGGTTTCTGCTTAAAAAGCTTTTTTGTAGAATTGTGTGTTCTAAGAATGTGCAGGGTAAGTCAATATCTGCTATTAAAATTGTATTTTAATAGGTATTGAATTCTTCGTGATAAGAATATCCCAAATATTCTTTGCTTTTTGTAAGATTAATAGATTAAATAACATATTTTCCGTCAAGTATTTCAGTTATTCCCATTCCAGATCTTTATTTATCTACTGCCTGTAATGTGTTAGGAACCCCTGTATGACTTTCAGTCCAGAGTGTTCCTCTACTTATATGTCCACTATGTTGTCAGAGCGGTGTGTAACTAATAAATAATGTAACGGTGTGGTTCTCAAGCCTTGAGTCTGTATTTTCTGGATAGAGATAATTGGTTTTTACATGAGTAGTTGCAAACAAGATATTAAGTTGAAAGGTGGATGTTCTTTTTGAATATTTTCCATTAAACGCAGGTAACAATCTGCAGGGGATAGTGAATTTACAGGAACCTCAGCAGACTTACTTTTGCCTTCTGGAGGGATTAACAGCTTTGATCCTTGATGTGCTTTCTGAACATGTAAAGCTGGGACTTTCCCATCTGCTGTTAACTCCAGAAGTGTAAAGATACTGAAAAAGGATCTAAGAATTTGCAGCAATGAAGAAGACTTCAGTAGGCAGTTTTATAAGTTAGGAATGGGGGCCATCTGAAATCCAGTTTCTACTTTGCACCACAAGACAAAGGAAGAAGTCAAATTAAACAGGANAATGCAGTTAAGAAACTCTGAACACACTTTAGCTAGATGAAAAAGAGCAAACGTGTTTCTGTGGAGAAAACCCAAGGGAAAAGAATAAAGATTATTTACAAAAATAAGCATACACAGCTCATTATCCTTTATTGTCAGTTGTACTATTTGCTTAAATTGGCTTTGGGAACATGTATCTATTTGAGCACATAATTACAAATGTAATTATTGTATGTTCCATGCTTTCAACAAATGTTTATAAATTCAACTCAAGTGTTACTAGAAAAAAAAGGCAAAAAACTTGAGAGACTTGATTGTACCCAATTTGTATTTTTTTCTAGATAAGCACAATGGAACATGAGCATGCTGTGAAAGAACATGGATTTGAAGCTCGACTTAAGGAAATGGAAGACAGCAGTCAAAAGTCTACTGCTGAGCTTAGGCGCCTGTTAGTAGCTCAGCAAAAAGCAACAAATCGGTGGAAAGAAGAAACAAAAAATCTTACTGAAACTGCAGAAGCCAGGATCAGTAAGCTAAAGTAAGTGCAATTTTGTTCCTGTTAGAGTTTTAGTTAGTTTGGTGCATGGCAGTAGGCCCCTGGTTAAACCTCGAAGAGCAAACCATCCAGACTTGATGATGTGCTTCCAGCAAAACAAGAAAGAATGTTCTAAAGGGAACTTTTCCTACTTTTTATAGAGTTAGCAGCGAAGCACTGAAGTAAAAATTACGCATCTCGTTATGTGTGTGAATTTTGTAATGACAAAAAGTAAATGCAATATATTATTTTTAATTTTCTCTTTCAAGATATAGCACACTCAATTTTGAGAACTTTAGCTTTGGATTTTGAAAACCTCTGTATTTATAACTAATCGGAACAGTGACCATAAAATCAGTTCTGGAGTGAGTCTCCAGACTTGTAAAATAATCTGGAAAAAACCTATTGGGATGCACATCTAATGTTCTCTTCTGAGCATTTGCTGTCATAAATGAGGATCAAATGAGTTTTGTGATTGCCCTAAGCAAAAATAAGATAGAAACTTTACTTTTCTTGTAATTCATACAGGTTGCCAGGTAACTAGCTGGTAGTTGTGTTCCCAGAAGGGTATTTTCAGTTTTAAAAGGGCATCTCACGCAATAGATACAGATTACATATCATTCCCAGATGCTGGGGAATACAAGCACCTCTGGTTCCTGTAAACCTATATACACAGAGGTCAGCTGGTTTAGAGAAGACAGTGGTGTTACTGGAAATGAAAGAGTAACAAAGGAAGTGTCCCAGTGAGAAGTTAGCCATTTACAAGTTATGTCTGAATTCTACAAATTCTACAAATTTATCTTTATTCTAAATGCATAATGCTATAGATAATGTTTGCTTCTATTTGGATGTTAATATCTATTAAAAAATACTAAGAATCCATGCTGACAGGTTTGTGAAAGAAGCAGATACACCATCTACGATCGTCTTGCACGGTGTTAAAATGTAAATTAATTGATCTGTACGCCGTGGATTTGTNGATACTGAAAAAGGATCTAAGAATTTGCAGCAATGAAGAAGACTTCAGTAGGCAGTTTTATAAGTTAGGAATGGGGGCCATCTGAAATCCAGTTTCTACTTTGCACCACAAGACAAAGGAAGAAGTCAAATTAAACAGGAAGTCTTGTTCCAGCTCCAG
>VXBJ01005271.1:30216-90333 GCA_013400055.1 Nycticryphes semicollaris
TTATGTGTGTGAATTTTGTAATGACAAAAAGTAAATGCAATATATTATTTTTAATTTTCTCTTTCAAGATATAGCACACTCAATTTTGAGAACTTTAGCTTTGGATTTTGAAAACCTCTGTATTTATAACTAATCGGAACAGTGACCATAAAATCAGTTCTGGAGTGAGTCTCCAGACTTGTAAAATAATCTGGAAAAAACCTATTGGGATGCACATCTAATGTTCTCTTCTGAGCATTTGCTGTCATAAATGAGGATCAAATGAGTTTTGTGATTGCCCTAAGCAAAAATAAGATAGAAACTTTACTTTTCTTGTAATTCATACAGGTTGCCAGGTAACTAGCTGGTAGTTGTGTTCCCAGAAGGGTATTTTCAGTTTTAAAAGGGCATCTCACGCAATAGATACAGATTACATATCATTCCCAGATGCTGGGGAATACAAGCACCTCTGGTTCCTGTAAACCTATATACACAGAGGTCAGCTGGTTTAGAGAAGACAGTGGTGTTACTGGAAATGAAAGAGTAACAAAGGAAGTGTCCCAGTGAGAAGTTAGCCATTTACAAGTTATGTCTGAATTCTACAAATTCTACAAATTTATCTTTATTCTAAATGCATAATGCTATAGATAATGTTTGCTTCTATTTGGATGTTAATATCTATTAAAAAATACTAAGAATCCATGCTGACAGGTTTGTGAAAGAAGCAGATACACCATCTACGATCGTCTTGCACGGTGTTAAAATGTAAATTAATTGATCTGTACGCCGTGGATTTGTAGTGTCTTTCCTTTTCTGGCATTGCTACCTTCCACCTCAGCTTCCTCACATGTCTTATATGTTTAGCTGGCAAGTAACAGCCAAACTGTGGCTCCCTCAGTCACTCACTCTGGGTTAGCCAGCTAACTGGTGCTTGGAGGCCAAGTTTTAAATGGGCTTTCACTCAACAGAGGCAAAGATGTATGTTTGCCCCGTGCTTATTTGATGGCTAAGCTCAGGAAACTCTGTCAGTTAGATCAATCAAGTAGACTATAAATTAGAGATTAAATTAGCTTGATGTTTTTATAGACCTTCTTAGAAGTTTATGTCCTGAAGATCTCTTCCTCTGCAAAAGTGGTTGAAAATTGGAGGAGGTTAGCAGACTGGTACACAATAACTTCTAGACTAGGAAGACTGATTCCATAAGTCTCATTTCTTTAAAACTAAAATAGTTAGAAAAGAATATAACGTTGCATATATTGTTATCCTTTAAGATGTGCATGTGGTGGTTTTTAGAAGAAAAAGTCAGAGTATGCAGGTCTGTTAATTTGAGAAATTTGAACTGACCCCTTAACTTCAATCACAGGATGCACCACTAATTCTTTGCTCAGGTTGATTTTAGAAGTTGCTTACTATCACGTTAACAAGGGGTTTGCCCTATTGAAATTGGAAATGTGTCAATTCTAGCTTTTATTTCCTTTGGAGCAATCTTTGGATTTTTCCTGAGTTATTATAATGGCTGGACATACTCTCAGCTTGAACCATAATGTTTCCAGTATTCTACGCAATTTTTGGAGTCACAGTTTTTTTAAGCGTAGCTTGACATTCCTTAGGTGTCAGCATGCCAATAGCGTGAGTGAAATTAGATCCCAAGTTTCTAAACACAAGCAAGGAACATAACTTCCTAAAAGTGTTGCCTACAGCAAATCTACCCTGCCACTACTCTAGCTTGGTTGTCGATCTTTTTTAGAGAAGTATGTGAATTTGACCTCCACTGAACTTCACAAATAGCAGTCTCATATGGAGTAGTGCTTTTCTTTGAAACTAGTTCTGCTTCTCTTTAAAGTGACGTAGTGGCTATCCTGACTAGTTGTACCTATTGTCTGCCCAAATAGAGGGATGCTATGAGTTCCATCCTGCTTGAAATACAAGAATGTTTGATAAAACATTTATTGATGACCTTTCTATTTTAACCAGCAGCTTCACTGATCTGCTTTTTATCTTTCCAAATGCTCCTTCTTTGAGCATTCAGAACACGTTGCAGTCATAGTGGATTGTTACCTATGATAACTCGTTCATTTTAAATTCTTCAAAATCTTACTAAATCCAATTGGAGATAACATTTTTGCCCAGTTTTGGTTTGTTTTCTTTTTTTCTAGAAGAACAAAACCTACAGAATTACTCTGGGCAGTTTCAGGTCTCTTAAGTAAACCATTTTGGATTTTTACCTTATCTGTCCAGATACAGGCTGGCTTTATTTTGCCTTAAAATAATATATTGTGTTTTGCAAAGATTACTAAGCAGTCCTTTAAAAAGGTAAAAGGTCTGTTTCAGAAGTCATCACATTCTTGAGCACATCTGCAAGACTCTGGGAGCTGTGCTTATTCACTGACAGACTGTTTTAGTGGAGTAGCTTCTTCACTGTAGGTAATTAGCAGGGTCTTAGTAATGCTTTTTGGACATCTTTTGTAAATGCAGTAACTAGAGGAAAATAGTTTGTAGTGTTTCATGCTAAGGTAAATTTGAGCTGTTAAACTTGTAGTTTATTAGCTGTAAATGAAACTACAAAATCTGTCACATTGAGCATCCAGATTCATAAATAGATCCTGGATGTAGTTCAGCAACTTCCAATTAAAAGGGAAAACTTGGAGACTTCCAAAACAAAGTTGTCTGTGAAACAGCTGCTTTCCTTCTTAAAGCTTTAATGTTAAGTGTTAAAATGTTGTTATAGTGGACCAAAAGCTTTAGACTTTATCTGCAGCAAAACACTGACATAGAAAATCTAACAGACATGAGAGGAAGTCTGCTTTGTGAATCTGCATGAGAAACAGGTAGTAAATTTTGAAAATGTCCTCTTTTATGTGAGAGACTGCCTATATGGCATCATCTGGACAACTCCTGCAATAATTTAACATCCTGTATCAGAGACACTGCCTGATGAGCAGAATAGGGGAAAAAAACACCTTCCTCTTACGAAAAATTGTAAGTCTACACTAAGTCTAAGTCTGGGTAAGCAGCATCTATTAAACTAAAGATTCAGTTTGAAAGTCCTCTTGAGGCTAACACAGGAAATGGTATCACTAAGCCTTATAGTGGGGTCCCAGTGAAAGGCTGATGTTCACCCAGTTTTCCTATCTACATACTTTCTTAAGTGTATGTGGTTTTGAGAGGGTTAGTTAAGCTGTGAGCTTAATACCTTCCTTAGAAACTCCATCTTGTCTTGACTAGGCGGCAAGGCTATGAAGTATCATCATACCCTTCTTGGATTTAAATGGAAAGCTCTCCAAGTTTAGCAGCATATCGTGGTTATTTAGTGTATTTTGAGGACAGTCTGAGACATTCATTGGCATTTCATAAAGTTACTGTTGATGTCTTGGATTCATGTAAACACATGAGCAAATACAGAGATTGTGTTGGTGACATGGAGCAGAATTTCAGTTTTTAATAAAAATTATTACTCTTACAGCATAGTAGTGTATTTTCTAAGTAAATGTTTTTCAGGAAATTATAAACTTCCTAACAAAGTCATATCCATGTGTACTGGGGAGGTATTTTACATAAAAGCATCTTACATTGCATTTCATCAGAAGTTTGCTGTTGGTACAGCTCTCACAAGCATTGAGTCAGTGTCCCTTTTGTTAGTGTAGGTGTTTCCCATTCCTTTGCCTTAAATTCATGATCTGTTGCTGGTTTTCAGTTCCCCCCTCATTTTCCATGTGAAGGTGTCTGAAACATTTTGGCTTCTTTACTAACTTCCCAGCAGCAGCTGCTAAATTTTCCATATTCTGTGCTGCTTATTTGTCATCTTTTAAGTCTGCAGTGTTTTGTTTGTGAGATGTAATACATATGCCTAAAGAGAGCATTAAATGCATACTTTTAAGAAATGAAGCAGTATCAGCAAACATTAGGTGTAGGTGATTTTTAATTTAAAAAAAGTAAGAAGGAAAAGTACATTTTGCAGTCCGTAATATTAGAGCAGAGAGATTTTTTTTTTTTTTAAAAATATGAGAATCTAGTAGATCAGGTAAAAATGTTAATAAATAAATTTATACTTTCAGGCTTCACTGAAAATTATTATTACATTATTTGGGTCTCGACGTTAAACGTAATCATTGCCTATAAAACTGAACTTGGAATTAAAAAGTGGCGCTGAAAAAGTAGGCAACACATTGAATACTTGTAGATTAAATTCCACCATTTTCTTAAATGAAGACTGCAATGTATTTTTATTAAGAGAAGCATTTTCTTCCCTGTAAGCATCTTAAGATGCTGTACACTTCTAGAAGGATTTAGCAGTACTAGACCTCACCTTCACCTTGCCAAGGGGGCAAAGAACCAGCTTTGCTTCAATGCATTTGTGCCAAAAGTCAGTCTTGAAGGGTAACTAAGAAGGTCAGTGCTTCTTGCAGCAAAGGTCATCGTTCCAAATAAAACCATTGCTCTTGGCAGCAGGACTAACAGCTCATGGCTGGTGTTTATTCTCTTTATTCCTGCAAAACGTCTAGGCTGGCAGCCTGCGAAACGAAGCTTTTCTGACTTTTGATTGCATCCATTTTAGATGTACTTTGAGTTCTAATGACATTTACTGAAGTGAACTTAGCAAATATTTACAATTATAAAATAGCTATGCAAATGAATGATTACTGTTAAAGGCTGTAAAAAGATGTGTAGCGCTCATATTTATTTAAACATGAGTTGTCCCAAGGCTTTTCTATTGGATTTAGATTGTTTCTTTCTCTAAGAACATGTATGTATGTAAACAATTAATTTAATCTGTGCCTGTTTATATGTATTCATAAACAAATGCAAAAACTATCACCCTCAGATTAAGCTTGGGGGAATTTTATATTTTAAGTTCAGGTGAATTTAATGCTTCTTAAAGACATGTACTGGCCTTGGGTGATATGGAGTTAATTTTCTTTATAGCAGCCTGTATGGTGCTGTGGTTTTGATTTATGACTGAAATAGTGTTGATAACACTGCAGTGTTTTAGCTGCTGCTGAACAGCGATAATACAGAGCCAAGGTTTCTCTCTCTCTCCCTCTGCCACCCCAGCCTGTAGCCTGGTGGTGGGCAAGAACCTGGGAGGGGACACAGTCAAGACAGCTGACCCCGGCTGACCAAAGGGATCTCCCAGACCATATAATGTCACGGTCACCAATAAAACTGGGTGGAAGTTCTTCCGAAGTAGCTGTTGTTTGGATCAGTGGTGGCTGAGCATTGATCTGCTGGTGATGAGTGATTGCTTTTGCATCTTTCTGGGTTTTTTTTCTTTCGCTCATTAAACTGCCCTTTCTCTTGACCCATGAGGGTTTTTTTTTTACCCCTGTACTCTTCCAGTTCTTTCTCCCTTTCCTCTGGGAGTGTGTGAGTGAGGAACTGAGTGGAGGTTTTCTGCCAGCTGAGTCAATCCACCTCAAGACCAAAGGACAGATGTGGCTTTTGAGATAGAAATAAGTATTAACACTTTACTTTTAGTTGAATTGGTTTGGTTACTTGTTGTACAAGGCTGTGTTTGTACAGGCTTGCATTTTGATGGCTGCATCTTTGTTGGGCTCTGCCATTGAACCACCAGTTTAGTTCTGACCTGGAATAGTCAGTAGAATGAAGTGAACTTCTGAGAAGCAAAATGTCATCTTGCACATTCTTTATAGGAGCTTAAGTGGAAAATAGTAAGGAGAGAAGTACAGAAATTCTATGAAACTTGCAAACTTATTTCTAAAGGGTAATTTTTTTCATAACACAAAAAGAGCTTTTAAGTTTTGGTGAATAATTTAACTATTTTATGTTCAGTAATTTAGTAACTGACACTTAGTTGAGTTTCTGTTTCATTTCCCCCTCCCCCCCAATATCTAGAATGTTTTCTAGGTGATCTAAACAACCGAATCAGAATTAGGTTTCATGTGTAAAAAGTTATTTTGATCTTAGTGTCACTTCTCCACAAATTAATGCGGTATTTGATAAGAAACAGAAGCAATCCACGTTATTGCTAATTGACAGGGTGCAGAGCTTCCAATTGGAAAGTGGTAAGCTCCAAGATCACTGTCAGTTTGAATGTCCCAAAACTTCAAGGGATTTAGGAAGGCAGCTGTGCTAAAATAATAGTATCAAGTGCTTCCAGCTTCTTTTCTGTTTCTTGTCTTCATTTGAAAGAATTTACTTTGGAAAGAAATGAGCAATACATAGACATTTTTCAAGGCTTTCACTGTAGTACTATAATCTAGAAAAACGGTTCCTATGGCCATGTTTTGGATTAAGAGATTGACTCGGACTGTTTTTATTTACAGCATTGTTTATAAAGCTCAATAGTCATTCAGGCTTAGGCTGAGAGGAATAAATAACAGTAGAGATAAAAAGTGAAATCAGCAACACCAGAGAAATATTTAGGAAATTTGTAAAGCAGAAGGAAACAAATGTCAGTAACAACAGAATACAGCATTGATTGAGAAGGGCTGAGAGAGAAAGTTCTGACAACAGAACTTGGGCAAAACCAGGTTAATCAGATCTACAAGCATTTACTAAAAGAAAATAAAATGAAAGACTGTATGCAAGTTTTAAAAAATAATGGCAGATTATTCATGCATTCAGTAAAGTCGACCTTAACTGGTCTGTATTTATGTTTACTGGGTTAAATAAAAAAAGAGGTCATAATAGAAGTATACTACTTCTAGATGGTTAATCTAGATGGTTAATCCCTTCTAGTTGACATATCACTATTTTTCATAAGTGGTGATGTTTTAATCACAGGTTGAGAAAGAATTTGGCAGATAACTCTGTATAAACCCTTACCAGACTGTACACCACTGGCCAACACCAAGAGCACATTTTTGTTGAACATCATTCTGTTTAGAACAGAACAAGATTCACACTGATAAGTGAAATATCACATTCAACCAAATGACTGAATTATCCACAGAATGCCCTTCAGTGCAGGAGATGCTGGGAACTGCAGATGGGAGAAAGGTGGATTTTGTAACTTGAAAACTTTACAGGAAATTGACAGTTTTCTCAGCTTTGCTATGAATATTACTTTGGCCTGTTAGACATAGGATGATTGCTCCTCCATTAAGGTCAGCTTGGTAGGGGTAGTGAGTAAGCCTCTTCTCTTTTTAGAAATAGAAACTGAATCTACAAAACAAACAGTGCGTGACACAATTTATATCCATTAGCTTAAATGATAAAGAGGGCAAGTACTTCAGAAGTTATTTCCATGTAACAGTGCATTTGAGTTGCTTTAAAAAGCTTAGCTCTTTAATAAAAAATAATAAAATTTAATACTAATACATAGTATGAACAAATTGGTAAATTAATAATCTTAACCACTGGTTAGTAGTAAGCTTCTAGGGGCAAAAAAAGCCATTAGAAATGTTTGTTGTAACAAAGCCATTTTATTTGAACAACTATACTGAATGGCTTCATTTTTTTTTAAAGTCAATTGAGTTGTAATTGTCAGTACTTACCGAAAGGGAATCCTTGCCACATTGTTTTTAAATTTAAATACTTCGCTTAGCTTAAGTCATCTGATTGCAGCTATTTGGAGTGTCTTTGTTCCAGTTTCTGCTTCTGAAAACATTTCTGTGTCATAGAGTCCCTGACTCATCAGGAGCCATGTGTAGGTTTGGGAGTTCTCAGTTTTATCTGTTCTGTAATTGAAAAGAACCTCCCTCTGAAGAAGGAGCTTTTTAGGTTCCAGTGTATGGAGTGTTGGCCAGGACTGTCTTCGTCTCCCTGTACAGTACGTTGAGTCAACTGCACAGCATCTTGAGAGGAAGAAGTTTCCTCCATTTCTAAAACATTATTCTTGGCTGCACTTCTGTAATGTTTGGCAGCCATAGCTGCTTATTTTAAGATGTTCATTAAAGAAAAAAATTAACAGGATGAGAGACAGCTGCAGGTACTGGCAGTATACAAAATTCATAATTACTAAGAGTAACTGAAGCATATTATAGTATAATTCAACCGAAAAAACAGCTGGCACATGCTATATTTGTCATGTGAGAGCTTTGCAGAATGTACTTGCTGCAGCTGGCGGGTTTATCACCCGTCTGCCAAAATGCTAAAATGCTCACCTTTTGTTTCCTACTCACTTACCAAAGACAATATGGAGTAGGGACCGATTTGATTATTCAGCAGTGGAGGTTACTGCTCAGTTTTAATATTAAAATCTCCTAATGTGTGTTTGGGGGAGGGTTAACAATCAGAATGAATCAACTGTCTAGCTCAATTGCCATCGCGTTTCCTTATGCTTACAAGGTTAAACTGTTCTTAAATATATGTTCCATGTGATCTAATTATTAAAAAATAAATTCTTGATATACAACTGCATATGAGCATTTAAACTGTTTGTGGCCTGTGCTACTAAGAATGTTAATTCCACACCCCAGTACAAGTACAGAAGACAGGTTGTTTTCAGTAACTAAGAATTTTTAATTTAGAAGATTAATCTATTTGGATAACCTTCTAAGATGAGGTAACAGTAAAGATGGCTTGTCAGAGTTTAAGAATTTCCTTATTCTCAAAGCCTTCCTACTAGCATAGTTAATCTTAACATAAGCAGCCCACGCATCGTAAGGAGTAGCATTTGAATAGTTGTCTAAGGAACTCATTTTGAAGGTATGGATGGAAAGATGCGACAGGAATTGTGTAAAATTTCTGGTTTGCTAATAAAACAGTTTATAAAAACTGAACTTTCAAAAAACAGCTGTTCATTAGGGCTCCAATATTGAAAATTCTTCATCTTGATGCTTGATATTCATTACAGAGGACAAATTGCAGTAACCATGTTAAGTATTAACATACTATCTCGATTCTGCAATTTTAACCCATCTTTAATTGTTTTTTTATATAAAATTATTCATATGTGGTATAATCTATATATAATTTTAACTGTTTAATGATGTTTAAATATCTGGCTATGTACTTTCATTTCTATAGCAGGTAGTCAAAAGATTTTGAACTGTTTTTATGAGGTCTACCTGGGACTGGTTAAAGGGGGTGGTTGAGAACAAGGGAGTGGAAACTACCAGCCTTATGTTACCAGATATATTACAACTTTGTATTTAATGTGCCGTATAGGAGTTTTCAGTCAAACTTCGTGAAATCCTAAACTTAAGGTTTTTTTTAAGATTAAATTATTGTTGAGAACTAAATGCCATCATTAAAATAGCAGAGGCTCTTTAAGGTGAAGATCTGAGGCTGAAGGATCTCCCTCCTTACCTCCGTGCCCCCTCGAAGGAATAAAGACTTTAGCTTCCATTGCAGCGCATCTCATTTCAGTGATAGGCAGAGCACCTGAAGGTTAACTATCAGATTTCTGAGCATTGTCAGTGTGTTACATATTCACGAAGGTGATTGCATTTCAGCATATTCACAACTTGAGAAAGGAGGGTGAAGTGAGAATAGATTTGAAAAGTCTTCTTCACAAATACGTTTGAACCTCAGTGTAGAAGGTGAAGCTCATGGTGAGAATCTTGATCACGCCATTTTTGCCATGGCTATTGCTAGGGGAGTAGAGGCTGGTCAAAGGTTAGAGCAGCCCATTTAGGGCTGCACCTTTCTCTGGCTGAAAGTACCAAAGTGCAGTGATTTTTTTTATTTATTTTTTTTCATTTTTGGTCACCCTTCTTCAGTGGCTTGTGATGACAGAAGGCAAGAACTGTTTCATTAATATTTGTCTTCAATACTATACACATTCAAGATCACTAAAACTCATTCAGTATAAAAGTAAAAAGAACACTTGGAAGAAGGTGGCATTTTCCTTTTCCTCCTGAATTGTTACATTGTAATCCATCTCACAAGTAACAGAATGTTGTAGGTTTCAAAGTACCTTCAAAAATGTCTACATTGCAGTCTGCTTATGGGACACTAATTAGAATGTTAATCTAAAAATTGAATGCAATGTGCAAATGCTGCTTATATTTGTAGCATATTTGATAAAACCCCTGTGAAATATAAAATGCTCTTGACAAAGTCCTGTTGATTCAAAAAAATGCATCTCGTTCCTCTGCCATTATAGTTTTTGATACACCTTGTTAAGAGGTGCTAGCTGTGCAATGCTTCTGAAATCGATGTTTTAAGAGCAACACCGTAATTAAAAATGCACCATAAGCACTGATGCGCTACTCTGTGTTAATCAGCATATTTCCTTCCGATTAATAGAAGTGAGCTGAGTCAACAAAAACTTCGTAGCCAGGAGCTCGTGTCTCAGCTGGAAGAGGCAAATGAAAAGGTGACTGAGGTAAGATAATGACTGATACGACAACTACTTTCAGCTATAACCTGGTGCACACACTCACACTAGGATCGTAACAGAAACCTATTTAGATGAGTTAATGTTGCTGGTTTAGAAAAAAAAAAAATGAAGGTTTTTTGTCAGGAGTAGTCATAACTGGAAAATCCTGCTGTTTCTGCTGACATGTTCAAATGGCAGGAAGACAAATTAACTTTACTCTCAAATTACAGAAGAAGGTAAAGGAGAGATCATCTTTCGAGGTTACTAATCTAGCAATTTTAGACAACTCCGGAAATGTTTCTGAAGTCACTTATGGCTGCATGCCTCAAAAAGGAGTAAGTGGTGTGTTATCAATAATGTACCACCTGCAGAAATAACAAATTCTCAGCATCCTATGTGTACAGTAGAATTTACACTGTGTGTGCATACATGTATGTAGATAAAAGCATTAGCCATTAAAGATTAAGGGGCAGGTTGTTTTGGAATGTACGTTGTTCGATAATTAATGGCCACTTTAGAAAACAGCTATACTGTCAGCCTCGTAAATCTGGGATAATACCCAATTCTGTCTAGGTAAGTCCTTCTGTGTTGTTTTTTGTAGTGCTGTATTATTTAGAGGACAAAAATGGATCTGATGCGAGAATAGATTTCTGTAAGAAAAAGATGTTAAGTCTGTGAAGTCTTAACGGCTTGATACGTACCCTTTGATGAAGAGAACAGAAGATATCTGTAGCAAGACTATCATCTCATTTGTATTAGCTACTGTATTCTTCTTCCCTTTGAGTATAGCTGAAACATTTACATTGTAAGTTTTGTAAATTAAATCACCTGGATTAAAATGTCAGCTTTTATGCATCTTACTTGAAGATAGTGAAATGAAAAAACTTCCTCTGCACATGACTATGACTGGAAAAGTCACATGATGTCACATTTGAGCTGGAAATTCTTTAAAATGCGTCAGCAGTGAGTCTTCCGTTGTCTTGCAAGTGGTAAACAGTTCCGCTCCTTAAGTTCCACACGTTTTAAGCTTTTTCACAACAGTATGTATGGATCCAGTAAAAATAATTTCATTATATTTCATTTACACAGGATGAAAAATTAATGATGGAATATCGAGAGTACATCAATAGGCTTCAAAGGCGACTGAGCCAGGCAGAACAGAGGGCAGCTACAGCCTCGCAAAAGGTATGACCTGAACAAAAACCATGTTATCCAAGTGCATTAAAAAAATCCCATTTCACTTTGTATCTTTCCTGAGGCAGAGGAAAAAAATTGCGCAGGCAGAATAAGAAATACTTGGTTTTTTTCCAGGCCATGGGAAGAGGGGAAGGAAGGTATGGTGTCTGTATCTCACTGCCATGTGAGAACGTGCCTAGTAGGTAGATGTTTGGGTGACTCTGAAAACTTCAAACAAGGTGTGTCTGATCTCATTGTGTACCACTGTGCTCACGTAATGAGCTGAGTTAATTGCTGCCTTCTTTTTCCAGTTCTCTTACAACTCAGTTCCAACTTTGAGTATATACTCAATATTTCTAGATAATAGGGATGTTGGAAGGAAAGGTTTTATTCTTTGCAGAGAGAGAATCTTTGGACTTCAGTTGTCTAAACCCTGTGCTACGTATAATTCTCTTATTTTCTCTGCTGGACAGTAGGTGGGTTTTTTCCATCCAGCAGTTGGGGGTTTTTTTCCATACTATTCAAGCTATACATTTTGAAGCAGATCCCGTGACACTGGGTTCACTTACTTGCTAGGCAATTTGGTTACTCAAGTTGGTCTCCTGTTAAGCAGAGGTGGTCTTTCTGCCTCCTAATTTTTTATGGTGATTTAGGAAACCCATTTGGAAATTACAGCTTTTTTAGTGTGGGTACGCCCATGTGAGTTGCAGTGAGGAAATGTTCTTTTGATCTAAATTGTCCAATTAGGACAAAGGGCTTTTTTTTTTTTCCCCAATAGCTGTGAATAAACGGGTACAGCTGCCAAGCTATTATAACATAAGCTGTGCTTCCTGGCTATAAATGAGCTGTCATGACAAGGCCTGCCCAGCTGGTGAAGATTTACTCCAAAAGAGTGATTTTATTTTATTTTATTTGACATCCTGTTTGTTATATGGATCTGTTCAGCTTTAATAATTCTAAGGTGCCATGTTCCCTTAAAAACTGTGATCACATCACATTTCAAGGGAGTAAATTCCTGGTCTCAGTGCCCCTATAATAGGACTTGCTGTTCCTGAAAACATTAACTGTGCCTCACCAATCTCCCTCTGAAAGGTAAAAGAGATGTGATGAAATGTTGAGCTGCTGTGTTGTTCTCCACATCTTATTGCCAGCCCTGAGAACTGCCTTGCCCTCTTCAGGCTTGGCAGAGGCAAGTGGTGCCAGCTGTCAGGCGTGGCTTCTTGTAGTGACTTAAGAACTTCTGTGGCAAGGCCCTTCCTCACCACCCTCCCAAAAAAAGACATACTAGCATTGTTCCTGCTGAAGGCTGGAAAGAAGCCATCTCCAGGAGTACTGCTACAAGAATGTCCGCTCTTCTGAATTTGAAGAAACAAGGTGTTTATTCTCTTCTCTTCTCTTCTCTTAATGGCTTCAAGCTACAACAGGGTAGGTTTAGGCTGAACATGAGAGAATTTTTCACAGAAAGAGTGGTCAGACACTGGAATAGGTTGAGTCCCCATTCCTGAATGTGTTCAAGAGTCGTTTAGGTGTGGTGTTGGGAGATTTGGTGTAAGGGAGGAATTTGTAGAGTGGGGCTGATGGTTGGACTCGATGATCCCAAGGGTCTCTTCCAACCTGAATGATTCTATGATTCTAGCTCTCAGAAGACTGAATGTTCACGTGTGGACTTCCTCAGATTCAGAACGGTGACTCCACATCTGTAGATTAAGGGCTACGTTCTAACTTGACTTGATTGTGTATTCTTGTACATTATCCAGCTTAATTGTGAAATAATATCCAGCATAGGCTAGAGCTAGACTATTAGGGAGTCTAGAAATTGCATTTTTATTATGCTTAGTTCAGTGACTATAAATCTTAGCTTATTATTAAATAATATTAATTCAGTAAGAAACAATACACCATAATGTTTGCCCGGGTTTAAAATGGGTGTATTCTGTGTAGATGTCTTTAAAGTGTACTCCTGCTACCTAATCTTTTATCGTCTTGAATTCTTTGTGATCTGAAATACAACAAAAGCAGTAGTCATCTATAGAGTAATTGTGTAGATTGTCTACCCCAGATTCCCACTTACCTCTGCTTTTTCCCTGTCCTTTGTGACACCTTCTGTATTGAAGTTTTGCGGATACTTCGATCTTACGAACAGTTATGTAAGAAACTACCTGCTTGTTTCTAATGACAGCTCAGCCTGATAACAACGCAGAAGAAAAGCTGCTTCCCTGAAGGACCTGGAAACCATCTAAACACGTGTTGTTCATTCACACCACGTTGGAGTTAAGAAGATTGCTGGAGAAACTTCATATTGGAGCATTAAAGGCAAATGCACAGCAAGGCTTGTAAAACTTAAATATTTTCTGTTGCATTCAGGTAAGAAAGGGGATATATCTGGAGGCTGAGTAAAGATTGGAAGAAGACTGCGAAATGTTGTAATTAAAGTGCTTTAATGTAGCAGAACAATCTGATACAGTGCTGTGGCACATTGGTCTTTTTTTCATCTAAAAGAACCACCAGCTCCAACAATGACAAGATTGTGTGCAGGGACTAGATAACATTATATCCGCCTTCATGAACAGCTCTGCTCCCGTACACTCCTCACCTTTACATTTTCTTCGCAGTGCAGTAACTTGGGAACATTTTGAAGGTCTTTTATGGATTGCAGTAAGACACTTATTACATCATGAGTGTCAAATAGTTGCTGTTTTCATGGCAGGCGTTACAGCTGCCAAATGCCCTCATTGCATTCCAGTTTGAAGAATTCAGTTCAGTTTGTTCTGATGCCTCTGGGAAACAGTTAATAAATAAAATGCTGCTACGGCTACACAGCTCATTTCTAAGGACTGTAATCTTTCTTCAGTTGTGCTTTTTCTTTCTAATTACCATTTTTCAGTTGTTCCTTGCTTTTCTGTTGATCTGCTGTTTTGCTGTGTATGTGTCTGGGCACTTCAGTTCTCCATTACTTCACCTTGCAGAAAGCTGGGGGTGAAGTCATCCAGCTTTTATGCGTTTAGAAATAGCGTGTTTGAATTCTTCAGCTGCCAGGACACAGGAATTCTCTTGCACACCCATTTTTCTTTGGTAGTTGAGAAACTTCGCATACATCATTCTAAAATTAGAGCTGAACTCTGTTTTCTGTTTCAGCATGTATTATAAACGTTTGATAGGTGTTAACTGACGTTTTGAAGTGCTCCCATCTTGGACTTAAGTGACCTAATTTCTTGTACTTCCTTTTAAATGTGTTGAGTACAACTCTGGTTTATAATTTCTAATTCAGTTGATGGACAGTGCTTACCCTGTGCTCGATGACAACTGTTGGTCTGGACTAACAAACCCATACATCTGTCGCAACGGATTGCCACCGTGTGTGCATTTTAGGGGACAGACCTGGGTTGATCACCACATGGAAGGAGGAGTTTGTGCCACCTCCTGAAAACCCAGCTATTGAAGTAGAGCCCACAAGATTGATGCAACCACAGGAACAAATTCTGCTTCCTCTTTCCTACAGTAGCACAAACTTCTTTACTAGCGCTTTCTCAGTTCGTTACATGCCTGCATCCATTGCAATCTCTAATTCTGCTAAAAGGCCTCAAAGATTTTTTCAAAGCACCGTGGCTACATTGTCCAGAAGCTCCAAACGTCTGTTTGCAGTGAGATTTTCATCAATCAGCCATGTATATGATAGAGAGGGAGGTGAGTACCAAGCACCTTCTTTTCATTTGCATAATGCACATCTGAGATGATGACAGACCACCTGGAAGATTTTGTGTGAGTTTATTAATCCCATTCACTCCTTAAAGAGCGGCTCTGGCTGTGAAGTGACACCTGGCTGAAAAGGGCAGGCAATGACAAGTTTCTTGAGCAACAGTATTTGTGTATCTGTTCCTTGAGGCACAGGAGGGCACCTGCTCGGTTGCCTTTTCGTTATGGATATATTCCTTTCAACTTGCGGTGCAGCTCTTGTGTAATGGTTATCTGCCAGAACATAAATTGCAATGATGACACAAGCACCTAACCAGTAAAGTTAAGGGGCAGCAGAGCAATTATGGCAAAATGACATAGGAAAGGAAAAGATTTGCTTTCATCCGTTTGCCAGATCCTCTGAGCCACTAAAAACTGACCAAATCCATCTGTCTGAAGGACAAGAGGGAACGTGGGCAAGTTAAGCTCATCATCCTACCACCACCTCCTTTCATGTCCTTCTGGCTTCTAGAGGAGGCTGCTGGCATGTTGCTCACAAACTGGACTGGGAGAGGAAAGGCACTTGCTGACGTAATGAAAATTATGTGAGGCTTACTGGTTAGGTAAGTCAGTTTTGCTCTTTTTCCCCATGGTATTGAATTGTTCATGGAATTGAGCAGCAGGCTTTTCATCCGTCGTGGTTGTTTTACACTTGTTTCTGCATAGCTCTTATCACTCTTCCATGAAGTTTTTGCTTTCCCTACCTGCTGTTCCCACCCCAACACCAGTTTTTGAGGGTTTTAAATATTTCCTAGTGTGATAATAGTGATTCCCATCGAGTTAAACTTTGTTCTAGACTGTCTTTATTGAGGAAAAGTTTCTAGGCCATAGTGTTGCTCACCTGTTACATGAAAGTAATGGAGTATGAAGGTAGTACACAGTTCATTTTGGGTCTTCCCTAGAGCTCCAAACCTTCTGGCTTCTTGAAAGCTCTGTCACTGCAAGCTGCCCTCAGCTCTGCCCCAGTCTTCCTTGGGTAACCTCAGCATTGCAGTGCCTTTCAGAAAGGCTGCTGTCAGCAAGAGCTATCCAGCAGTGGCAAGAACCTGCTTCCGGCTTTTATTCATGCCTTGGAGAGCTTGTACCAGTAACTCCTTCAAAGGGCCAGCCTTTAATCTTCAGTCTTTGAAGTAGGTTTTTTTTAAGGGGTGCCACAATGTGAATGTATGTGACACAATTATCTACCCGCAGCTGGTTTGCAAGACTTCTTGCTAGACATACACCCTCACAGCACTGTCCTCTGCCTGCTCTGCCCCAAGTCCATTCCGTGTTTCCGCATCTTGAGTTTAGAAGAAGCAAGAGGAAAAGAGCTACTCTGCCCTTCACGTCTTGTCTCCTAGAGCTCCAAATGTTCTCTGTCGGCATCGGTTGGCTGTTAGCGGTTCATAGTGTGAGTGTGCATTCAGCGCGCTTAGCTTGAAGACGGACAGGTAAGAAACCTCATGTTCCTCCTCCATTGGAACATGAGTGAGGATTACGGAATTACATCATGTATCAACAAGCATGAACTATGTGAGGTAAGCAACAACTTTCTGAGGGTCTCAAGGAAAAAAGCATACATTTTTCTGTCGATGGGATAGGCACAGCTGTCAGTAACAACACCCTACACCATTCCTCAAAAACTACCTTTCTCTTGCAACTGCAGTGCACATTATGATACCCGTAATAATCCAAACTAAATGCTTATTTTAACCGTGGAAGTTGTTCAGATCAATGCAGTGAAGCGTTTGTGTAAAAACCCAAAGTATCTGCTGCAAATTCTAAAAGGCTACTGGCAAAGGTACTGCAAAAATGTACAGCATTTATTCACATACAGACAAAAAGGCACAATTCTACTGAATATTTTAACAAAAAATACAGCTGTCTTCAACTAGGTCTTTATAAATACTTCAAAAAAGGGAGAAAATAAATACAGGATTGGGCCATGTAATATAAAATAGTCATCTCTACATATACTTTTTATTTCTATCTGTTTCTCTTCATGCACCTTTTTTAAAGTAATTTCAGCTGAATGGACACCAAAGCTAGGCACATAGTGAAAAATCTTCTGTACAAGGTTTTACAAATGTAATGACAATTTTCTCAGATTTTTCCCAAAGTAAGATTTATCCACAACACGTACAAACCCTTCATTTAGAGTCGTGTGAGTTCATAACCTAACAAATGGCATTCCAGGCAATTTTACAGGAGTTCAGCCTACAGTCTGACAGAACACACCAGTCATAGTCACAGATCTCTTGGCCAGTCTGCACCAAGGAAAGGTAACGCTTAAAAGCAGGAATTCAGCAAATGGGGTCTGTCCCAAGAAAAGAGAGGGGCGGGGTTGTGTTGTCACTGCTGGACTTGTGACACTTGCGCTGAGCGTGAAGCGTGGGAGACAAAACTACCCTACTGAGCTGCTCATACTGCACTCCTCCTACGGCCTATTTGGTTTTGGTTCAGCTTAACTTGAAACATTGGAAAGCTTATTAACCTAAACTTCAGGGAGCAAAACAGCTAAGGCATTCATTCTGCACAACATCAGCATTCGTAATAGTGCAAATTAACAAGGTACCTCTTCCAAACTGGTGCGAGGTTAAATGTTTATTTAGAATCAAAATTTAGACTATTCCTTCTATGGCTTGACAAACAATTCCCTGCGTGGTCACGAGCTTCTGTCTTAAGAGAAAACAGCAGTGCCTGTCTGGGAAATGTTGCTGTGTGTCCAGTACAACTTACCTGCATTTACATTTTGTCTGTCTGGTGGTGGTTGATCAAGTAAGTACTTCTCTTTCAACACATCCCAAGAATGACTTACATCGTTTCACATTCACCACTGCCCTGTTTGACTTTCATCTCTCTAAGTCGTGAGGTTAATCTTAACTTCTTGGGACCAGCAGTGGTATTTTAAAAGTACACTCTCTTTTGTAAAATTCCCCTTCCTCAACATCAGCCCAAAAGGTATCAAAAGGTTAAGACTCTTGAGTTTTAAAACAAATGCTAGGGATGCATTTTGTTCAAATATTTAATTCAGTGATAACTTGCATAGCAAGATAGGGTGTTCTAAGCCTCTTTTTTTTTTCATTTTATTGAATCCTGTGGAAGACTCAGTTATGGCAGAGTTCTTGTTTTAAATGCCTGCTCAAGAGGCCAGGGTCTGACACGAAGAAGTGAGCGGTAACAGCAGGCTGGGGAGTGGGGCTGGAAGGGGGTTCCTTATGCCTGTCTTTCTGGAACACGTTGCTGCTCAAACTTCTTCCCCAGTACGTGCCTGACTGATGTCTGTGCACAATTCCCAAATGTACAGGGCTCCCAACACCCCACCGTTCCATGTGCCCTCGCTACTTGGTACAAAACAGCATCCTAATGATCTGCTAATATTATTATTGCTCACAGCTTACTAGTTATTGCCATTTGCAATTATTAAAAAAGTACACTCTCAGAACATGAGTTCCCTCTTCCATCAAATCTAGTCCACAATAGAATGAAATAATTTTTTCATTTGACCGTAAAGAGCTCATCACAATTTATTGCCTTTCCATTTTATTCTATTTAAAAATATATATTCATATCCATTTCAAAGCAACCCTTTAGTGTCACAGGCCTGGCTTTCCCAGTACATACCATTAGTGCACATCTGGTGGGCTTTGGGAAATCCTACTGCCAAGTGCCTTACTAAATGTTTTCTTCAATTGTCATCATCCTCCCGGAGGCAGGGGACTGACCTCTGCCATTTGAGTGTGTCCCCCGGGCTCAGCCTGAGGCCTTTCCAGCTGTTGCACTGTGAGGCAGCTGCAGCCCTGACCTTCCCTTCCTCCTCCTCCTCCTCCAGTGTAACGTCCTGGTTAAATCTGGTCCTCTCCTAGGTGTGTTGTATTTACATGTAAACTCCGGAGCTTGTGGAGGGTCCGGAGCCTCCATCTAAGCTCAGACTGAATGCAACAGAAAACACTCTGCAGAGAAAGACCTGCCCACCATCCAGGGAAAGGGAAAGTGGTTGTTCCTGTTGGGGTTTCGCAGTGCAGTATGGTTCAACAACCACCCCCAGTTCAGTACACACTAGTTCAATTAAGAGCTTGTGCTTTTCCAGAAGGCGGGGGACGGGAGTAAAATTTTATCAGTGCTTTTTAGCTGAAAGGGATGAATGCAGCCTACTCCCCCCTACCCACACTAGCCCCTTCCGAAAGGATCTTCTGAGTTATTTTAGTGTTCATCACCACTCCTGTTTTAGTAGTGATGTCATTGCTCTGCTTACACAGGGAAAGCTGCAAATAAAGGAGATTTAAACTTCTCACAGAACTCGGGGTGGGGGGAGGGCAAAAGAAAACAGCTTCTTTAAGTGCATGTAAACATGTTTACACAGCTCAGGAATAATGGGTTCTCAATTTGTCAGTCTGTAGCCATGTCCAAGAACTCTCCTCTCTCACACCAATAAATAATGTGGAGTTGGCTTGTAGACTCCACTGACCACGGCGCTGAGGCCGTGTCCCCGTGTCCAGTCAGGATGCCAGGATGCTTCTCCTAATAATGTCCGTCCTTCTGCTGATAGCGCTGTTTGGACTGAGCCTCTGCTGCCTGCATTTTTTTTCAGCCACTTCAGTCTCCGAGTCACTCATTTCGGCATCGGGGATGTACCCATCGTTTTCGCTGTCGGGCTTCAGCTTTCTTTTTGCCCTGTCCTTCGGTGAAACTCTGCCCACGCCCAGGTAGGGGCAGCTGGAGTTCTGGCGGCAGGTCTCCTCCGGGCTCTCGCCCTGCTGTTGTCTCTCCCCCTTCTTTGGAATTCGGAATCCACCCCAGTTTTTCACTGGGCTCGTGGGTGTCGTAGGCACTTTAACTACTGTCTGGTTAGAGTTTACTTTGACGAGACCCCCGTTGCATTTAGGCACTATATCCCTCCGCGTGCCAGGCGCTGACCTGCCACTGGAGTGGTTCATAGCCCTTTTGTTTTCCGATTGCCTCTGAGAGAGTTCGGTGGGTCTCAGTGGTTTGTGGTTGTGTTTAGAAGTCTTTTCCTTTAGTTCTGCCTTGACCACCTCACCCTGTAGACGATTGTCTCTTCTTTTTCTATGGTCTGGTATAACCATGCCATTTTTCTGCTGCGCTGATACAATCTGCGTCTCTGCAAAGGTCTTGTCAAAAGGTAAAAAGCTCCCTGGAGCCGCACCGCCTTCCCTTTGGCTGGGCAGCCTCAGCTTGGATTTGCCATCATTCCCGGAGCCGTTCCTTACTCTGTCTCTCTTGTGTGGTTTTTTCAAAGAGCGGGTTAGAGATGTGCCCATTTGTTTCCTGAAGAACGCCGAATGCCATTTCAAATCCTCGATCTTGGGGGCATCGGGGCCCAAAGACGGACTGTTGAACAGCACCGTGGTTTCCAATGAGGGGAATGAGGAAGGCACACCTAAATGTAAACAAATTCAGCTGAAGTCAAGCGATTCCGTGGCTGGGTAAATACCGGGTTTGCATGTACCTATTTTAACTCTCCTCATGCCTGCACAAACGGGTATTTGGCTGCTTATCCAGAGCCTTTACATCACGATTAGGTGGCTACGGTCACGGTTTCACAACATACTGCTGGTGTAGCTCACTTTCCTGTAGCCTCCCTACACAGAGCTACACTTGTAGCCAAGATTCCATCTGAAATATGGCTTATTTGAGTACTATAAGGACAAGCTAGTTAATGCAGTAACTTTGAAGTTATTCATCTTTCTGAGAAAAGGCTGCTGTCAGTGAGATTAGGCAGAAAAACCCCACGTTTTAAAACCAGAGTGCTACCTTTCAAAATTAATTTCTTGAAACTGCCACCTATGCCACAAAGCAGCACATATTAAACACTAATGCAGTGGCACTAATAAACCACAGCCTTCCTAGGTACCACATGGCACTTGCATGTCAGTCACGGTCTCCCTGTCATGAGGAGTCATTACAGAATGACACCAGAAAGGTTCTGAAGCAGCAAGCTCTTCAGCGCCCCAATTCCTACTGCCAAGCACCCACCATTACAGCTACGCAGAGTCTCATTTTTTTCTTGCAATCTGCTGCTGCACGGTGGCCTACGCAGCATTTTAATGAGAATAAATGAGATCCCGTTTGTCCTTCACAATTAGTCATTAGCCTGTAACCACACCTTTCAATGCTTCCGCCTGTGGTCTTATATGAAGAAGGTAAGAGTGAGGCGTACCTGAAACTCTTTCTTGTTCCAACTGCTTTACGTAGGTATTAAATATCTGTTCTTGAACTTTGCAAACAGATCTCTTGATTTTTTCCCGTCGGGTCACCATGTAAGTGAGGTTACGCACCTGGAAGACAGCAAGTGGATGAGTTTTACCAGAACTGTGTTTCCATAACGTTGTCAATTAATTTGATCAATTCGAATTAATCCAGTTTAAGCACTATACACCATTTAAACAAGTTAGTAATGTATTTAACTTTAACCTTCTTCAACACACTTCTTTGAAAAGACTCTTAAATACCACTTCGTTGCCAGATTATTCCATCGGATGGGGGAGAGCCACAGGACAGAACTGATGTGTATGAACACCTGACTCACATACATACACAGTGGAGGTAGCAGGGACTCCTAATAATGAAATGATGATCTGTTTTGACTCTCTCAGGGTTTTTTAGAAGCAAAGTACATTTCTGCCCTCAAAATGTGACCGTCTAATCCAGATGGCTGTTTAAGTTTCACAACCACCGCTCTCCTAGAGCTTTGGAGTCATTTCTTTCCCAGGTGAGAGAACCATTTAGAACTATCCACGGGTGTTCCCAAGGTTCTTCCTCTCACAGCTCAGTGGAGCCCTGTGGATTACAACCTTGTAGGCTGATCTCACAACCCGAAAGGAGAAGGCATTTAACAAGCGTGACTGGTTTTGCTAAGGTCCTGCTCAGTTTAAGGCTCCCAGTCCCAGGGCAGCCAGCACCATTAGCACCCATCAGTACTGTGCGGATCGGAACTGGAGGGCTTTGTGCAGCCCGGTGGTGCCCGCCCTTCCTCCCGCCGCCCACGGCCGCCTGCTCTGCCTCATCTCATCCAAGCTGCACAACCTGGGCACCATGTCCACAGGGGTGCCCGTTCCGTAGGTGGAACTCTACCACACGATTTGCAAACCTCTTTCTAGATGGATGACACTGTCACTAATACCATTCCTAATCCAGTCTACACGACTTGATCTTGAAGAGGAGATCACACACACACACACCCTTTTTTTTTTCATCCAAGATGATTTGGCTGTGCAATCAGTGGGAACAGCAGAGCAGTAAAATATTACTAGGATGAGATATCCCCTTTTGACATCACACTTAGAAATGACAAGGATACATACAGAATCATTTCAGATCCAGAGAACATAGTGACAAACTCAACTTACTTAACTGATCAAAGAGAAGATTAAAAGGAATCTTGAATACACAGCAGAAAGAGAAGAGCCCAGGTAACAGCTGGCTCTCCCAGCCAGAAACAGGTCATGGGCTGGAAGCTGAAGCTAAAAAAAACCCCTTCAATAGAAAACCTGCAATGATTCATTACAAGAGTAATTAGCCATCACGATCCTTTCCAAAAGGATGCTGGAGATGTATGAGCACCTGCCGTCCTGATTCAGAGACTGATGGCATTCTGGAAGTAAGGCTCTAGTTCATCTACAGGTTACTGAGGCCAAGGTAGGACCTCTTGAGGCAGGTTCCATACAGGGCCTACATGACCCATGTGCTGTACGGACAATGAAAAACTAAAATCACTTCAGTACTTCTTCTGGCTCTAACAGAAGTTAAACTCTACTAGTTAACCAAACACACCATCCACCCCCAAAAAAACCCAAACAACGAAAAGGAAGGAATCCAGGTCCATACAGGATCAGGTGTACTTAAGATAAAACACCAAACTGACCCTCCTGAACTGTTCTTCAAACACTGAAAACCTCATTGAGTGGAATATCACGTGCTTCCCAAACCTTCTACGCAGACAGCCCAGTGAAAGGTCCCCCTACTGTGCTGTCAGTGAAAAACAGATCTGCTGCAGAACAAGGTAGGTTTCATTAATCTCTTCCTTCTTGTGCACCAGAGGAAAGGAGCAGGGAAAGCCCTTAAAGGCCAATAACCAGCTGGGGGTTGCAGCACGGTCCCCAGCCGTCAGCGTTAATCGGTGAAAGAGCAGAAGCGGAAATACGACAATGCGGTTCTAAAGAGATTGGCTAGTGCAAGGCAGGGCCCAGTGGCCCTGTGTTCTAGCCCTCCATTTGGAAAGGTTAATCGCTGCGCATTGGAGAAAAGCCAACACGTGTCAACGGTCTGTTCTGACAGTGCACCTTTGAGGTAAGACACAGCACGGAGCACCCGCACGCAGGGGCAGTAACGGGGCCTGGTTTTGGCTACCAAAGGCCAGCACACCCCGCACGGGCAGTGCCCTGGCTTACCCGCTCTAGATCCTGCCGGAGGTGTGTGAAGAGCTGCAATCTTCTGAACAGAACATCCTGTTCCCGTTTAGCCAGATTGTCCTCTTCATCCTTCTTCGGGGTGATCAAAGGCTTATTGAAGTTGGCTTTTCTCTTCAGCTTCCAGTACTGGTACAGGAACCCCACCGGCTCCTCGGGCAGCCGCAGCGCTTCAGCCACTTCTGCAGACTCAACAAACGTATAGAACTCATCCTCCAGCTGCTGGAGCTTTTGCTTGCGGAGGCTGACTCTGTGGGCCTCCTCCTGGTTCTGATCCATGCTGTGGAAAGGGTCGATGTGGCCAGGAAGAGAGCTCTCCTGAATCCCATTCCCGTTCTCCTGGGCTGGGCTTTCACTGAAAGTCTCGTCATCTGCTTTCTTGGTGGAGCTGTGCTTGGGACAGTAGGACTTAAATTTCACCTCGTCGTTCTCTGCCAGTATGGTCTTCATCTCCAAGCCACGGTCAAAGGCGCAGGTGACATGAAAGGCTGTTCTGCAGTTCTTCACTGAACACTACAGAAATTAAATTAAAATTAATTAAATATAAACGTAAGAAGCCACACTGCCTAAAACTATTCGAGCAGCCAGGACCGCTTTGGAAGACGGCCCCTGTTATTGCTTCTAAGCTGCACGTACTTTCTTGCTCTCTTTTTAATTAGGTTTGTGATTTAGTGCTTCCAGGCCAGGCAACGATGAAGTGGCCCAGTGGGACAGGAGTGGGTAAACCCCCCCCCCCCCTCCAGCCCAATCACGCTGTTCAATAACCAGCAAATCCACCAGAGGAGCGTTCTTCCCATCACTGGAGCCACTGGTGTAAGGCAGCGTTACACCAAGGAGAACGTTCCCCTTTTGGCTGTGCCAGCGCGAGAGAGAGGGAAAAACATCGCGGTGGCTCCAGGCCAATCTGGGACTTTTAATTAAAAGTCTTTCCCAGCACCTGGACCTGTGCTACCCAAAAGGCCTCAACCGAAGGGAATATATTTTTTCCTGTTATCCCAAATTTATTATGTCAAATATTAAATCACTGTCAATCACTACTTCACCGACTACAGCCTTCCCTTCACCTGGGAGATGAGGAGAACAGGAAATTCAATTTTTTGACATTTTTTTTTCCCTCCCGGTGAACCCAGCAGTCACGGGGTGATGGGCACCAGTTCAGCTGATTTAGCACTTAATTATACGTAACTTCCTCTTGCAAAATGCTGTCACAGCTATTGCCTGCCACAAACTCAAAAGGTTTACATACATATGTCTGTATGTATATATACACACACGCACTCATACGCATTTGCATCAACTCCCATCTCTGCCTGGGGCGAACAGAATTTACAGTGGAAATGAACATTAGTGCCATCAACTCGGAGGAAACAAAACGACGCTTGACCCGAGTCATCTGCCCCGCAGAAGAAATGGGCTGCACTGGGATGTTTAATGCAGCGCTTTGTAAAGAAGCCAAGTATCTTTCTCCTCTGGGTTTTCCTGCTCAGGTTGACTCAGCAGCCAGATGGCACAGAAACTGCACAAGTTTCAAATGAACATCCTTTAATAAAATCAACACGTAAAAGGAATTAAGAAATACCAAGGCATCTCTTGCCCTTTCCTCTCTAACAAACAGGGCAAACACCGGACAGCACAACCTGGGACAGTACAAGCAGAGAACTTCAGCCACGGTTTCCAAGCTGCTAACGTTTAGAATAATTAGCTCTTAGTGTGGTTAATGTTTTTTTGGGAGAAGAGGGGAAAGCCTGTCTCATGGGAAGGAACTCTGCTGAACCTGGGAGATGACGGGGTCTCGTTTTTCCCAGCTTACTGCAGCTGCTCTCTGCCCAGCCCAACGCCTGCTCCCAGCTGCCGGCTTCTCTAATTGCTGTGCACATCTCACATCGTCTCTGGAGGGTCTCGCTCCGTTCCTCCAGTTAATGCTACTTCCTCTCTATTGCAGTGCCTTTGTGTAATGTTCTCTGCTATAGCAAATTTCACACCAATCTAAACATTTCTCAGTGCTAGCTTTAATGACACCAAGATTTACCCAACTCCTATAAAATTGTAAGGCAAAACTGTAATTCTTGGTTCCTCTCCCGTAACTTCCAATGTAGAACTCTCTGCAGTGGCGGGCATCGGGCCTGCCTGTCATCCTGTGTCACCACTGCAAGGGGAGAGGTGACATCAGAATAAATACGGAGGGACACCCCCTACTCCCCTGCACACTAACATACATAAATACTCCAGTGTTCAACTTAACCTACTCCAAGTTACCCCTCAGAACAGCTCTGGAGAATGGACAGAACAGTTTCAACTATGTAACAGCAGCCAAGAGGAGGGGGACAGCTCTGCAAGGGGGTATTACTGTCACAGATTTATGTGCTGTGGACAGATTTATTTCTTTTACTTAACATATACTATTTT
The DNA here is from genome assembly GCA_013400055.1 of Nycticryphes semicollaris. Lineage (NCBI taxonomy): Eukaryota > Metazoa > Chordata > Aves > Charadriiformes > Rostratulidae > Nycticryphes > Nycticryphes semicollaris. Next base: position 56,146 of record VXBJ01005271.1, read on the forward strand.
ATACATTCCTTAAATGGAAGTGGACCGATAGGTTTCACTGGAACTACTGCTGCATTGCTGATTTTAAGCTTTTTCTGGCAACCTCATCAAACGACTCAGAGCAGAGGAAAAAAGGAAATGGATAAAACCTCATTTTTAAAAAGTGTGTGGGGTTTTAAAAATCTCTGCGCCTTAATGCTGGTCTTACCATCATGGATCCTATACCATTAGGGCAGCCGCAACACAGAAAGAGCTCCACTTCTTCAGAGACAGTAATGACCTTCCTGCCTGTCTCGGGAGCTTTCTGAGGATCGTTTTGCTGAAGTGTATCAAGCGCTCTGAAGGTGAAGAGCGTTATCACAAAACTAAGCTACATGTTATTGTCGTCTTCTACACAATCAGACCCCCACCCTGTGTGGGTGGTGTCCCACTTGTTGTCAAGTACGGCAGATCAAAGGTTTTTCTGGTGTCTCGGGGAAACGAAATATCTCCTCTTTCAACATTTGGAGCTCAGTAACGTGTTTTCTCAATCTGTCTAGATTTTTAAATTGTTCTTAAAATGCTTATTGAAGATTTCTGAGTGATTTTCCACTGTAAAAGGATCTGCAAGTGCTTTACAGCCAACAACCCAACATAAATACCCAGGTGAAACCACACTGCCCAATCTGCAGTGCTCCGCTGCAGCTCAATTCAGTTATTTAACAGCCACAATTTTTCCCCTTAGAAACACCAAAAGCCAATGGATGAACAAGCAGTGGAGGAAACGGGGCTCATTTCTGCACCTTGTGACCTGCTTGAATCTCAGAGTGGACCAAGCAAATGATCTGTTTCTTTCCTGCTCCTCAAAAAAGCCTAATATTGTATGATCAGATACGCTCCTCAGCAAGTAAAATGCTGCACCAACAGTAAAACAGTTCCAGAAAAACCAGTTACAGCCAAAACACTCCAAAGTTAAGTAGTACCTTAGAAATTCAAAGGTACAACTAGCTGTATCAAAGTGAAAGTGTTCACTTCCACTGACTTCACCGAGACCGGGCACACTCGGCACCTTACCATTCCGGTTGTTACGGGAAATACCCAACTCCCACTGAGGCATCCCACTTGTCTTAGAAGTCACTGAGCAGGGACTAGCAGACAGGTTTCAGCACAGACACTTTCAGCATCCAAGCCGTGGTTTTGTAGGTGGTACGTCACAGAGACACAGGGTTTTTTCCTCTGCTCAACAACACTGAAGTTGTATTTCAGTGTACGAATAAGCATATGGCCATATCCACCATAAGGAAGTCTTACAGGATGACCCAGCTAGTATCAAAATTTTACTAGAAAGTAAGAGCACACTAACAACTTTGTGTGCAATTAAGTCCCCAGTAACAAAGAGGAAATCAAAGGCAGTTTACTGCGGATACACAGCTTGTATATCTAACTAAAAGCTGGCAAAGCAAAGCAGGTGGAATTTTGTGCGGTTGAATTACCTGTATAGATGCTCCCACTTTTTCATTACAAAGGCTGCACACCAGTGCCCATCTACTGCTGGGAATGTGAGAAACCTTTGTAATGGGCTCCATTTTTTCTGGGCTTCCGATGCTCACCTGAGAGAAAAAAAGGTTAAAAACCACAGAGTGAGTATGACACTGTTAACTGAAAAGGGAAACAATCCTATCAAAGCTCTCAAATTCCTCGTGGGCACATGCAAAAGTAGCAGGCCCCGAGTTCTTCAGTTTATAAGGAACTAAAAAAATTAGAATCCCTTTTCTAAAAAAAAAAATCAGTTCCCCGCTGCATGAACAGAAGAGTTTCAAGGTGAAGCCCTCCAAGTTAAAATGATCATACAGGATGAGTGTTTTCACTGTGAGAACCCACAGGAATTCTCACTGTCACATCCAAACCTTCCCGATTCACCTTTAATGTTCCATTTACAAAATAAAACGGTACTTTGCCTGCTTGTTCAATGAGCTTTGCCAGCAGCAAAGGCCTCATTTTTTGAGGCCTAATTTTGGTTGAAAAAGGCAATGTAATCACTTTATTCACAGATGATGCTTCATCCTGCCAGACTTCATTCCTCACTGAAAAATCTTTTGTACTGTCTCCCTAAGTACCCCCATACATGCGCTACGCTCAGTGGTTGCAGAAGGTTCCTTCTCTCCCAGAGTGACTGCAGCCCTGAACTGCCAGAGGACGGGCACCCACCTCTGGAATCCACAGGGCACAGCTAACGTGGACCCATTTGGTGCCACTCCGGGTTGGCTTCATGGCGCCGCCCTTCTTGGGACACAGCAAACACTTGGGCTGGACACCAAGCGCGCAGGTCCGGCACAGCCAGCTGCCTTCTGGCACCTTCAGGATCCCGTAACACGCCTGTATTCCCAGGTACAGGAAAGACAAAGGAAACACCACGCGGGTCTGTTACTCGTTAGCTGGTTACACGCAGCCTCTCGCAGCTCTCAAAATGTTCTCTATGGAATATCTGACACTGCACAAACAGCAGCTTGTGGAGGATCTCACAGTCCAACCACGTTACCCGTTCATTCCCCAAAAGGATCTCTCGGTGACAGAAGCAGGAGCCATGACCAGCTGCAATGCAAAAAACCACCACTGCCCACCTCAGCTGGGAAAAGGAAGAATGTGTTCAGCAGCCAAAGAGCGAGGGGACTCCTGACGGACAGACTCCGGACAGACAACCCTGCCAGCGGCAGGAAGTGCAGTATCACAAACTCTACAAGTAAGGGCAACTGCAGTGTATTTAATTCAAAAGGCAAGAACCACAAATTCAAGAGCTCCGCTGTGCAACACTCGATGTAACTCCACAGCACTGGGGTTTGCTTCTTATTCAGAGGGCAAAGTGTAAAACAGCAACTCGTTAACATCGCTGTTTTCAGAACAATGCACCTTTATGGCGACTTCCCTCCAAATTACTGTCAGTTTTAACCCTCTTAAAAGTTTCAGATTTGATGTGATCAGAAACTAAGGATCAGAGAACTGCTACAGGTCTTAAAACACCCACTTTACTCTGAGTATCTTCCAAGACAGTTGTTTGTACCTTAGGGCTGCCACAGGCGCGTTTCTTTACCGTTAGTAAGAATAGATTTCAGTAACACATGCAAGAAAATGCTGTTCTTGCTCATCGGGCAACACAGCTTTCTGAACACTGAATGTCAAAGCAAACTTCTTCGAGCTGGGAAGGAAGGACAGGCTGGTAGGAAGGCATCTGCCACAGTAAGAAGCATCCACGGAAATGGATATTCTAAAATCTGTTCTTCCATGCTAAGGAGACTTCTTAATTGCCACAAAAAGGCAGTACATAATAGTGCTTCATTAGCTCAGCTCAGGTCAGTGGGTTCTCAATGAAATTAAAACAACGATGATAAATCCTACCCGTGTCCCTACTGGTTGCCTGAGAAGTTCTTTTTTCCTCTCCCTGCTGAGCCTGAATTGCTGCTACCAAAGGTGTGTCAGCCCCAGAGGCGCGCAGAGAGAGAGTAAAAGAATATGGCAAGAGAAGTGACCAGGTGAGAACACACAACAATACACATACACAAGGTGTATGTTTTGGGGAGGCTATTTCTCACCTTGCAACTTCCTCCACACAGACACAGAACCACTTTTAACCCTCCGAGCACGACATTTCTAGAATTACACCTAACAATTCTCCTTCTCAATTACCCAACTGCTGAATTCATCCCACTGCTCAACAGTGAATTCTGCAAGGACTTAGCAGATCAATGCCTGTCACTGGAAAAAAATCCAGCCTGTTCTCTTTAATGACTTGGAAAAAGTTTCTGTCACCACCCCTACACTCCACTTCCCAGTGTGCCACCAGTACACACACTTCCCAGAATCCATTTCCCTTGGCTGCCATACCTGGTGCACACATATATTGCATTTGTCACAAAACACCATTTCGTTGCCATCTTCTCCATCTGGAGACTGACAGACGTCACAGACAACATCTTCGTCATATTCAATCCCAAGTCCTTCTTCCGTCTCGATAGCATGGTTCATGTTATCGTAGCAGCGTTGTTCAAACTCTTCTATGACCCTTTCCATCGTGTACTCGTCCAGCTCAGGCATCCCTGGGAAACAGGAGTTGTTATTTATTTAAAGGAAAGAGTGATAACCCCACCACACACAACTCCAGCTTCTACAGAGAGCCGACCCCCACGCGTACACGTGTCATTCCTTGACAATCGTGCCTATTCCAGCATAAACCAGGGAAACTAAAAAGTCAAAGAAGTCTTGTAACTGCCTTGAACTAATCGGAGTATCCAAACCACTATTTCAAAATCCTGAAAAAAATTTTCATAAACTGGTTTAAATCAATGACACTTGTTCTCATTGTTCCTTCTGGGACAGCACTGTCCATGGCTTTTGCTCCAATTTTGCAACCCAGATGTTGACTCTTTGATGTGTTTTGAACCAAAAGCGATGGGGGTAGTGGGGAAAAAAAAAAAAAAATCAATGACAAAACCCTCTTATGATACTTGTAGCAAACTTGCAATTTCTAGCAGTAGTTGTTGATTTTTTTCGAGTTCCAACCAACAGGGTGCAGCCCCAACTGAGGTCTCCAATCGGACCCAACTGAGGTCTCCAATCGGACCCTGCTACACCAAGAAATTAGTTTGTTTTAAAAAGTGAAAAACACGGTTGTAATAAACGCAACATCAGATCTGGGACAATAAATAAACACAACATCTGATCTGGGATTTGGTCTTTTCAAATGGCATCCATTGGAAAATCAATCACAACAGCACAGCTACAGGCTGATTACATTATAGTCTTTGGTAATTCCTATTTGTTAATTATATTAAATTACTACTGTACACCTCAAAAAATATCATAGAATCAGTACCCTCTGGCTTCCATCTCTTGCTTCCCGTGACAATGAGCGGGCTGTAACACTTGTGAGCTAGTGCCACACCAACCTTTACCCCAAAATCAAGCCACACAAACACCCGGGAAACCAAGAAAGCTACTACAAACACTCTCCTCTTGCACGGTCAGTTCAGCACAAGAATTTCCACACACTTAAATCACTCCAAAGAAGAGTGAGCTTAGGCTATCCTGGTTTTAGTCTAATTCCCAGTACCGAAGGTTTACTGTGACATACAGAAGCTGGCAACCTCATGACGGGTGTTTTCACAAGAAAATCCTCCCTTTGGCTCCCCCTGTGAATAACTGAGCCAGGAATTCCACAAAACCGAGAAGAAAAAAACCCTCTCTAGCTCTCTCAGATCAGAAGACCAACACTCTACTAAGTACTTCCAGCTCCCCTTACTGAGAGGTAAACCCTTGTAGCAGAGCTCAGCACATCCTCTGCAACCCAAACTGAGCAGCTGAAAGGCAGCAAGAGGGGAACATCCAAAATCCTGCTGCTGAAAGAGAGTGAGTTTTGTCCTGCAGCCCAGAAATACTGCACCAGCAAAGCTGATGATGGCAGGGATTAGAGCAGTTGGCAACTAAATTGGAGTCACAGAATGATATGGGGTTGGAAGGGACTTCTGGAGATCATCTAATCCAACCCCCCTGCCAAAGCAGGTCCTCCTACAGCAGGTTGCACAGGAACGTGTCCGAATTCTAACCTCACGACTGCTACCACTTTATAAACAACCCTTAGAGATACGTATTGACTGTGCATTTATAAGGGTTAAAAAAAGGCAAATCAAGGAGCTGTGGCTTCACTCCAAATGTTTACATTCATTCTTCTAAATGACATTTTCAGTACCTGAAGCACCTCAACAGGTATCAAAGAAAACACAGGAATTCATAGCTGCAGGGACACCATAAAGGAAGTGCTACAACTGCAGGTCAGGAAATATTTCACTTTTCAAATGCCCATTAATGGTGTCTGACAGAGCACCCAGGTACGTATTTCAAGACCCACAATGTGCCGCCTAGTGCCGACAGGAGCACCTCCTTCTCTCTGCCTACAGCAAAACCCGGGGGATGAAGATTTACAGCAAACAAACTGCAAGAGACTACACCGAAACACAACACCGAAGACCAGATCTGTCAAATTCTAGCTGTCCCGTGTTTCACGTGCACCACATGCTTTTGAAGGTTACACTGGTGTAGCAGAGCGGCGACCACAGGGTTTCGTGCACAGGCACAAATCTGCACGATGAAGAGCCCCCTCTTGTGCGCTTCATCACCCAGTGTAACATAGCCCAGTGTAACACGGTGGTGGCCCTCCTCTGGTTTTGGCAAGAGACAGAGAAACAGAGGGGATTATCTACGTTTGATAGATGGAGAATAGTTACAAATCGTAAAATGTATTTTTAACTTTACTTTGAAGAAAGTTAAGGGAACCTGCTGCTGCTCTTTTCCTGGAAAGGTCCACCTAAACTCTTGAATCGAGAACTGTTTTGAAATCATCCAAGCCCAACGCTAACCCCAAGCAGGCTTGACTGGAGATCTGCAAAAAAAGGCTTGGGTCAAGTCAGCAGGCTGAGAGAGCTGGGGTTGTTCAGCCTGGAGAAGAGAAGGCTTCGAGGAAACTTAATACCAGCCTTCCAGTACCTGAGGAGCTTAGGCTGGGTCATCTGTTTCTTCCACATGTGGGTTTAAAAAGGAGAAACTTTTAAAGAATTATAAATGGTCAGTGTGTGGTTTCCCAAGCCTTGAGCCATGCCACGGATGGGCTACAGCCAGGTAAAACCCGTATGACTACACTGTACCCCAAGGCAGGGAACTGCCACAATGCTAAACCAAAAATCAGGTGTTCACCAACACGCCCAAACCCATTCCATCTGGCACAGCATCTTTTCCTGTACCTAAACAATGTGGTTAAAGTTCTGCGCTGACTTACATCCTCTCCAGTTCTGCTGAAATCCTGTCCTGAAGCACACACCTTACCAAAGAAACGTTCCTGTTCTTGCCCTGCTCCCCTGCCCCTTCCCCCACACAAGCCATCCTGTAGGAAAGGGAACAGTTTCTCCCCTTGGGACAGTTCCTCTTCCTCCTTCAGAGCTGGAGCACATGGTCGCAGTAACGTTTGGGAGGTTCCTCCAATACTTCCTCCCTCCTTACTATCTCATTCCGTGCACAATTCCACTGGCATAGGTTTGCTGAACCTCCCCAAGACTCATCTACCTTTTCTGCACTGAGCTGAAAAGATGACGATACAGATACGTGACAAGAAGAAAAATAAAGAGAGAGACTATCAGGAAAAGCTACCTGAATGGTCTGTCTTCAGGGACCACGATGGCAAAACGGGAACGCTGAGAGAACTCCCTTGTGAAAAGGAAAGTGGTAGAGAAAAAAAAAACCCCAGGTGGCCAGATTCTGAGCTGCTCTAAGCAGACACAGCTCTGCAGTTACGAAAGCAGGGATCTCAGCTCTTACTCACATCAGGTCTGGTTCCCCACAGCCACCCCAACTCATATGACTGCTATCTTTTCAGACCTCTAGCAACTCTTCCTGCTGCTGCCCTAACTTAAAATTATTCAGATTGGCAGCTTTAAATAAAAAAATAAAATAAAAAAAAAAACAACAAAACCACAAGCACTCGTTGCTCACCCATTTCTTTGAATTCTTCATTGGCAATTTGCAGCCACGCTACATCCACATCATTGAGATCGTAGCGACACATACTGTCTGCCAAGGTCCGAAGGTCAACATAGCCCAGCTCTGGAGGCTCCGAACCCGACGAAACAATGTACTTCCTGGGACGTGTAAAGGTGACAGCTTTCGTCTCAGACACGATCCTAAAACAAAGAGAGAGGCAGACATCAGGTACGCTGGGCTGCCCAGAGACTTGTTGCTAAAGAATTCAAAATGCCTCATTCTACCCATCTAAGCAATCATCCTACACCACTAAGACGGGAAGGGAAAGCAGTTCGGGGCACTGTCCTAACGGACTGGTGGTAGCGTAAAAAGTTACTGGAGCTGGCTAGAAACCCAATTCAGTACCAGGACTCTAAATAAAATTAAAAGATTAGAGGACAGATCTGTGTTTACTCTTACCTGAAATTCACACTCGTTTAAAACTAGAGTAGGAACACTGTATTTATGTAGTGATGGCTGCCATATACACAGATATTAAACTCCGCTTTAAGACCTTGTTTATAATCAGTCTGTTTATCTACAATATCAAGATCATAAAAATACAAGGAAAAAAGCAGTATTTCCTGCTACAACTGAAGTTTTTTTCCCTATGATTTTTTTATTGTTTTGTATGTATGTACATGTGTGTGTGTGTGTAGCTACAGAATTGTCACCCTTGTTTGAATTCAGAAGACCTTTTTCCCAGAGAATCAGTCATTTGCACTTACCCAAGCAGATCCAAGCTCTGGCACTCTGGGTCTGCGTTTCCTCTTTCACAATCACTAAAGTCATGCTGGGCCAAGCGCAAATATTAATCAGCTGCTGCTGAAACTACCTTCTCTCAGGTTTTGCAGGATCCAGTTGGCCAACAACCAACCATCAAAGTGTATTTTAGCTGCAAGCCAACTGGAATTTTGCTCGACCACAGGCACTGGTTCAGGAAACGGTGAAGTACCTACAGCACGTAACTTGCTCTAGGCCTGACTCCTTCAATGCCACAGTTTGCAAAGCTGGGAGCAAAACTGCCCAATTCACAAAGGAGGAGAGCAATCATTCCACCAGCAAGGTAGCTCTGTCAGTCCACCTGCAGCTGTCTCAGGAGAAGACACTGCACCTTCTCTTGGTTAACTGTACACACACTGAAATTCCACTTGGATGAACCCACCTCAGGATGTAACGCTGGTACCTGTCACAGGCCCCGCTGCCAAATGACTGGTCCCCTGCGGCACCAGTGCTAATGATTTTTTTTTGGTGCTCTGGTGGTGCAAGGGAGGAGATAGCACCACTCTGGGGAGACACAATTCTCTGCTGGCAACAGCCTACGCTGCAACAAGCAGGACATCCTCCACCTTATTTTGCCCAGATCTGAGATCCAACGTGTTAACTCCTCCTACTAGGAGACCCCGATCTGCCAGGACTGTACCTGCACACAGAGATCTCACTAAATCCTCTACCTCTTTCAGCCCCCAGCACAGCCCTAAGTCTTCCCGTCACCTACCTTATTTCAGACAACAATCTGGTGGGCAAAAGCCGAATGCTGAATTTGGGGATTCTGAGGTGCAGAAGGGGACTGTGGAAGAACACGAATCTGAATGACCGTGCCAGCCCCACCGCACTGCCTGTGCTCCTGGTCATATGGCACAGTATTAAAACATGACAGACTGCTACATCTCACAGAGAATGTACTTTAAATTGGGCACTGCTCTCCAAGTCTTCTGTAACATAAATTCTTTCCTGACTCCCTCTGCATGGGGAAGTCACAGCCTCTGGGCAGTACCCTGCACATGCTGCTAAATACCACCGTGGTGGCATAGGAGAAATAAGCACGAGTAGTTTGGGAGGTAGTTTGGGTTGAAAACCAACCACCTTCATCTCTTTATTTCTGCGGTAGGAAGAAGTCAAAAAAGGCAACACTTACTACACACCAAAAAACATACTCAACTGAATTATCCATCTGACCACATGCTTACACTTCCCCACCACACAGACTCCCTCCTTTTCTGATCCCTCTGACCCTACTCTTGCTGCCCTGACTGGTTGCTACAAGGTGACTTCTCTATTTTTCTATTTCTTCTGTCCTTCTATTCCCTATTATGTACCTCATTAGCACAGGCTAGCTCTACTCTATTTTCCTTCTGTTCCACACCACCTATTATTTGACTATTGCTGATGCAATCTACAGAACATGTCCCTCCCCTCCCAAAGTTAGGCACGGAACAGTTCCAGCAGTCCAGCACCACCAGGGCAGGGCTCTCCAAGTGTTCTGAGAGGGAGTAAACAGGATAATAATCAGGTATCAAAGGGCCACTCTGACCAGGAGGTGCTCACCAGTAGGACCCTACAAGACAGTTCAGCAACTTGAAAGGAGCGCTGCCTCCTGCGCTGATACCTACAACTGCGGTGCCTTCTTTCCCCATCTCTTTTAATACCTTTAATATCTTAAATTTGGAACAACATCTCTGTTGGCCACTGGGAAAGAAAAGTTCTCTCCTAACTGAGTACCTGTGATCTGATACAGCCACCAAACCACCTCCCTGAAAGATACAGGGTGGGGATCCCCTGCAAGGCCTCCCTCTGCTGAAGTTCACAGGTCTCCTGGCCTTCCTGCAGCTTTGGGAAGTGCCTGAATGCGAACACACATGTAGAATGTGTATTTCTGCGGGGACTGGGTCAGGTGAATGTGAAGCAGGCTACGAGCACTGCAGGGGAAACCACTCTCCCACATTCTAAACTGCACAGCAGACAGCAAAATGCCTAGTCCTCTTTGGAGCTCCAGGTCCAATCCTTCAGAAGAAGGAAGGAAAGGGTTTATCTGTCATGTGGGTAAGTTCCTAATTGTACAGGCCTAGTGGGGCTGTGCAGTGCTCTGCAGGTTGCTGCACAGAACACAAAAAAAGCACTAACAAACGTTCCCATAGTCCCCCTGCTCCAAGCCTAAAGCTGGCAGATGCAGACCTAAGAGATGCAGCACAGAACTACCCAGAATTGTTTTGGTGTACAGCAAAGATTGGGCTGTTTTGGCCCAACAGCACTGGTGGGTCATTTGGGCAGACGGTCCAGCCTGGATTTAGCCAAAGAGATCTTGCAGGATTAAATGGCAATACCCCCTTGTTCTTCCCACTTTCTCCAACTCCAATCCCAACTAAGTATTAAACAGATAGATAGGTTGCAGCACGCTCCTGCCCTTACAACTGTACTGTTTAATTTGAAACAGAAAACATGATCCTAAGTGTAACTAACAAGGTAAGGAAAATAAGGGGTTTTTGGGTCAGAGCTAGAAAATATCACATTAATGTATTTAGTTACATGCACATCTGGATAGTTCTTAAAACAGCTGAAATGTACAACAATTTCCCAAGTCAGTAAATGAAACAACCAAAAAAACAACATGAAGATAAAACTAATGCTGTATTTTCTCTAGCTGTTAAAGCTGGTTTGTGTAACTGCTCCTTGAAAGGAACCTATGGCTTGGAACTAAAGCTCACCACACATCAGACAAGGGCTCTCCCAGCAGTGCTGAGTGAGGTCAAGTCTGGGCTTAAAAATGGAAGCTATTCTTAAGGTTCTGTCATCACACTCCATTCTAATGTAACACTAAAAACTTATTTTCTGACATTCATATTCCAACACACAGGCAGAACAGGCCTGACTCCTCACCTCTCCAACCATTCAAAAAGCTGAGGCAGGTTGCTCTTCACCTCTGAGAACCAAAACCTTTCTAGCTAGACGCTGTGGAATAAAGCTGGAGAAGCCAAGGCAACGTAGACACAAGCTGCTAGCATAAACGTACGTGTATTTTGGTTACATTCCTCCAAACTATACCTGGCTACTGGTTCTGGGATGGTCCCTGGGCTAACTGGCACCTGAACTCCCTTTTCCCACTCCTGCCTCCAGGGGTCTGCCAGCACATAGTATTCATCAGGGTTCAGCTGGAACGAGTCATGTAACTTCATGGCAGTGATCAGGTCCGTTCTGAACACCTGCAAAGAGAGTGACCAAGAGAGAAAAATAGAGACACCGACATTTGATATTTACACTCTATGATTCACAGCTTCAGGGTAACCATGGAGCACAGTGTGTAACAAGGTCACCGTATTAACAGTGAACTAACCCAGCCCATGGCAGGACAGAAGTTGAGCTTCATCGCAGGGAAAGGGGTGGCTGAAGGTGCAGATACTGGTAGAACAGCTTCTAGCTAACTCCACTGCAAGTCCTGGCACTCCCCCTGCCCTGCTGACATGATGCTAGAAGGTGCTACCCGCTGTTACCTCTGCTCTGGCTGCGATAAAAGCTGCAGAAGCGTTGGTCTTAAAACAGCAGCGTGAGGGAGACTCATTTCTGCTCCAAGGCTTTTTGGTTTTCTTTTAAATTATTGGAGCTCTGACTAATCCAAAGACATTCTAGAAATTCCCTGTGGTAGAAATCAAGGCGTGACTGTACCATGACCAGCCGCAAGAGGAAATTCTAAGGAGATGACTCCTTGAGCAAGTATTTAAAATAATAACCCAAAGGATCAAATAAAATAAGACCCAAACTGAAATTCTGGTGGTAGCTCCATGTTCAGTACAGGTGTTTGTTATTCCAGCAGCTACAGACACCTCTGCATCACAGCCGTGATTTTACTTTGCCTTTGCACAGGGATCCACCTCTAAAATAAATGGGCTGTTTGGCAACTTTTGGGTTAGCAGCCACAAACAAGCAGCGATGCTGTCTTCAACAAACTACAAAATGAAATAAAAGGAGATTCGCTCTCGCGGCAGGAATGCTGGGTAGGGCTGTGGCAGCTTTAGCCTGGTGTCCCGCTGCTTGACAAGGCTGCAGAAAGCAAAGGGTGCTATCACAGGCATGGGAACTACAAGCCTGCACTTGCTGATTCTCTCTCTTGCTTCCAGCTCTCCCCACCCTGCTCTTCCTGTAAGGCTGCAGGCTACAGCAACTGCACTCACAGCTCCTCACCTCCACAAGCTCAATGCTACTTTTGAAGGAAAGGGTTAAAAAGCAACCAGGGGACAGGAGATAAGCACCACCAGGACCAGGGAAAGGATGAGGTAACATCTTAAGAAAAGTTCCCCTGCAGAATTCTCGGTTTGTGGCAGACAAAGTCAACATCCCCCCAGCCCCACGCTGCAGAGTTACAGAGGAAAAGACAGATGATTTGGGCAGTGCTCAGAGATGCTCTTACGGGGGCTGCTAATGGGGCAAAGTGACACAACCTCCCAGGCTCCTACCCAGTCCCAAGCCAATGGTGACGCTGGCTGGTTTATGTTAGCTCCAGGCAACTGTTGCACTTGACTGAGGAAGAATCAGACCTATTCCAAGTGCTCATTAGGCAGGTTTCCCCAGGACAGCAATTTCTGTCACACACTATTCACACAGCTGAAATCTCAATAGATTCCCTATGATTTTTGGGAGGTATTTTAGGGAAACAGTGAACCTGATGGTTAATTATGCTTCTGGGAATATTTCAAAGTGTGATTTGCCTTACCACACTGCACATCTTGAAACCTCTCCTCCTTCCTAACACACACACTATCCCACTTCTGTCTCAGTATGTTTCCGTTTCCACTTTGGTTTTGTCATAAAAATAGCATAAAATCATGACGTTTTTCTTAACACTCGTCTTGACATGTTCAGAAGAACTGCCAGCATTAAAAAATAAAGAGTAATATTACCATATGAAGGAAAGGGTGAATGCAGGTAATGAAATATAATTAAATGTTTTTAATAATCAAATTACAAGTCCTGTGAGGCTCCAATCAAGAAATTAAAAATAAGCCACAAAGTAAACTGGCTCACAAAACAAACAAGCACAGCTGGCCAGGGGATTCTGCCCTTTGCAGTGATTTTAATTAAAGCAATCAAATGGCAAATGAAAAGAAGACTAAAAATATAAAATGGGATGTAAAACTTACTCAATCTGAGAGCCAAAGTAACTCAGGCTCTCGGATAAATTTGTCACAGAACTCCCTCAAAAGCAAAGCCAATGCAGCACCTGACAGCCAAGAAAGTCCTTCCCAGGCCACTGGCCCTGTGACACCATTCTTTCTGCTCTAATTTCTGATGCAATCAGACTGCCCGGAGCAAAGCAGAGCTTACAGAAGTGCTGGCTCTCAGAAGCACTGAACACTTCAAAGCTGAAGGGTGAAACCCTGGCCACGCTGAAGTCAATGGGAATTTTGCCACTAGCTTCAATGAGACCAGGATTTCACCCGGGGGAGTTTAGCAAGTGTGGCTTCTCTGCCAGCACAGCGTGCCACGGTGAGCAGAGACAATGCAAACGGAGGTAGGGAGGGAGATGGGGAGATGGCTGTGGAACAGGGCTAAAGGGACATGTATGAGAAGTCCATCCAGGCTGAGAAAACAAGAGAGAACAGAACAAAACTGCCAAGATTCTGACAACAAATGCAAGGAAAGGGAGAGGAGAAAACAGAAGCACACAAAAAAACCAACAGGATTTGTAATTATCTCAGATAATTCCTTGAAAGGTTTTCATTAGTTCGTTCTAAAACTGGGTCTTTGGGGCTACTTTTAAGGAATGTACAAAAGGTAACTAAGGAAACAAGTCTATCACCAGCAAGAATAAATTCACCATGGGTCTCCGCATTCACCAAAAAAAGAAAAAATATAAAAGGGGTCTTAGGGGTCTTTAACACCCAACAATCAAAACAGAAGACTGGAAAATACCAGTATGAGGTGTAGTTCACACTGAACACTGAATTCTTCTTGTGAAAACTCTTCTCTGGGGCTTAGGTATGCTGTCATTGGGGAGATTAATGAAGTATGTTTTTTCTCAGCATCGATCAATCACTAGTGCATCAGAAATACGTGTATTGGGCAAGTATGTCAAATAAAGAAATTCCGTCTCCTAAAGCACAGGGTTTCTTTGCAGTCTCTACAAAGTCCACAGTGTAGTATTTGCCTGAAGATAGGGAGATCCAGCAAGAATCTTTGCAAAGAACTGGATCACATTTATGTGTTACTAACTGTTGATCCATCCTGGAAAGTTCAAAGATCTGTATCTCCCTTGACAGGGTTTCCTCAAAGCTCTGTGCAAGACAGAACTGTCAGGAAGCAGATTTCTAGTTCGACCAGGACTTTTCAAAAGATCTCATACCAAGACCCAATACTAACTATGAAATACATGCACCTCATGGAAATATTCACTGTTCACAAATCAACCCAGAAACTCTGGTGCCTAAAACACTAGAAGACAGACTCTGGCAGCTATGTGGAATGTGTGTCAGAGTACAATAAAATTCACAGATAGAAAGTCGTGCTGGCAGTGGCTGTGCCAGCAGCCAAATTCCCTCATCTTCTGGCAAAAAAAAACAAAACAAAACCCACCACCAAAAAGCATGTGGGTTGAGCAAAAAGAAAAGAAAATTTAGATCAGAAGAAGCGGATCCATTACCAGAATACGCATTTGATAGATGTAACAAAATACAAATTAGATCCCAGAAATACCTCAGAAGGTTTTCGATCTTCATGTCTGGAACACGAAGTCCTCCGACGTCGAGATCTGGAATGCTGGGACCAGGTGGACAGACCTAGGATACAGAAATGATCATCTGCAGACACTGCTGCCATCTGTCCATACAAGCCTTTGCTCTCTCCACGCACCCAAGAAGGCCAATTACCTTCAGTGGGACAATATGAGTAAGGCAAGCCAGCGTCAGGCTTCTCTGACAAACCTCCAAAAGACTCTTTCAAAATGAAGCAGAAAATAAAAGTTACTCAGTCGTAAACTTCCGTGATCACTCTTCTCGTTTGGTTTTGTCTATAATTCTCTACTGGTACATGCACGTATTGGCTGCACTGCACTCACCAACCTTCCACCCAGCATTTGAAGAAAGCTACCTTGTAACATGCTTCTCCCTGAACATCAATAAACCACTTTCTGCAGATTAATAACTGACCAGGATGGCTATTGATAGCCTGAGATGTGCCCTTTCAAGCTCATGTATTGACGTCCTAAATATCTCAATTGGTTACCCAGTTCTTACCAAAGCAACACAGAGTAGAGCCCACAAAACAAGCTGTTCTCTCTTCTCCTGAGCAATTCTCTCAGTGCGGTTGTGCACACTCTTTGTCTGTGTGCTTATTCATTACATTCCAAAGAAATTACACCTTTTGGCCTTCAAACCTTTTGACAAGAGTCTCTGTCGGCTTTCTTCTAACAGGAGAAAAGGAAAAAGAATCTACGCTCTATTGACAAGTAGCGCTGTGATACCAGAGTATCAACTCATTTTAATTCAGTAAGATTTACAGGTAGGACAGGTATTTTCCACTGCCAGCTACACAGCAGTGATGGGGAAAAAAAAAAAAGCCAGCAAATGCTTACGGGTTTGAGAGATGAAGGCTTTGTAATAAGGTCTGCATGATAGGGAAGCCAGGACCTACATGCTGAACTCTGAAGAACGAACACAGATTTTGCAGCTCTAGGCCTTAATTGAAGCAAAAAAAACCCTGAACCGATGCAAAGGCCTTCCCACACTGTTCATTTCTTCACTGCCTGTGCACAGAGATGCTAGGAGTAAAAAGGGTAAGTCCATGAGAGTCCAACAGAAACCCCTTGGGGATCAGAAAGCGCTGTTCAAAACCAGACTATCATTTTCAAAGTGAAGTTGACTGTCCAAGCCTTTCATTGGAAGGATATGACTGAGTAACAAGTCAGCAGAAGAATTTGTTATGTTGTAGTTGTGCTTTTGTCTTCTCTTTTCAGTTAGTAATACATTAAGCAGCCTGCCCCAATAAAAAACGCTGTAACACAGCAGTGAACAGCAGACATTACACAGAACACACACAATGGTCAAAACTGATGCAAAGGATGGAGCAAACAGATAAAAATCTACTCTTCTGAGGAAACAATACAGAAAAGATTATTTTAAGCAAATGACAGTGGTTTAATATAAAAGCTGGCAATTTAAAAGGCTTTTAAAAAGCCATGGTCACTTTTCCTAAGCCCCTCTCTATTTTAAAATTATAGTTTTATATTTCGATGAAGGGGGAAAAAAATAAAGTAAAAAAGTAAAAAAAAAAAAAAAAAAAAGGGAAGAAAGTGACCAACTGCCATTTACTAATGTGTGGAAAGCCAGACTCCCAAGATCTTTTAATTACCACTCCACTTAAATGTTCTTTTGAAAATGAAAGAAATTACACAAATACACAAGCCACAGTCTAAACTGCTTCTGAGGATCCTTATCAGCCCATACCCAAACTCAACCTGGAAAAGAGGGCAGTAAGTGAAATCACTCAAAGTGTCAGATAAACTGCTAAAAATCACAAGAGAAAAACAGATTTATTTTTTTCCCTGCAATATTAACATTTTAACATTAAGACTGATGTGATTTCCTTGATCAATAGTCTCACAAGAAGACATAGACTATACACATACCTGCACATATTAGTATTCAGTTCTTGTGGGTTTTGATATTTTCCATCAGCAAGACATTAATACCTGACCAACTACCTGCCACTGGGTTATTCAGCAAGTTACCCCACTGCACCAGCAACTCCCACACTTTGAAATTTCTAATTCATTGGTAGATCTGAGTGGTTTGGCCACTGCTGGACCTGGGGGAGGGAGCCTGCACACCAGGTAAAGAATTAGGAACTGCACTGGCAAAGTGGCGTGTCCTGGTTTGATTCTGAAGTGTCTGTGGGAAAAGAGGTGGTGAGTCTGAAGGCTTTAGTACAGCTGTTCCCAAGTAATGCTGGCATCTGGGAAAATTAGAGCAGTAGCAGTATGACGGATGTACTTCTGCATATTTACCCATATGCTTTAATTCTGCTCTGATGACAACTTAGCATAAACTGAAGACAAGTAAGCAAGCATATGGGCTTGCTGCTTTTCTATTTTTTCATTTAGGTATTAAAAAATGGATTTTTGGGTCTCTCATGCCACAGAGAAGCTACAAAGGTGAGGAGTAAAATAATCCCTACCATATCTTCCATCTCCGTTACTTTACTGTGTAATCTGCAGATGCCACACATCAAAAAGTGTCCTAAATGTGTACTTGTATTTTAGACACAGTCCATGTACACAAGGGTTAGGCCCCTGGGTTAATTAACTATTCCACGTAACATGAAAGATCAACTCTTACAACCAAATCTACAGCATCTTCATTTTAAATTACTTTTTTGAAGCACTATACAGCAGCACACTACATAAAATTTCCATGCATAAGGGATAACTAAAATGCAGCCAGCCTTCCTCAGGATATATTATAATGAGTGTTTTTTCCATGCTAACTAATTTCCTACAATGAATAAGGGAAGAAACAATTTTTGATATGGTTCTGTAATAGCTGCACATAAAACTGGTGAACAA
Organism: Nycticryphes semicollaris; assembly: GCA_013400055.1. Lineage (NCBI taxonomy): Eukaryota > Metazoa > Chordata > Aves > Charadriiformes > Rostratulidae > Nycticryphes > Nycticryphes semicollaris. Next base: position 73,994 of record VXBJ01005271.1, read on the forward strand.
ACAGTGAAAACACACCATGTTTTTATCAAGTTACTGAAGAGACGGTTGTATTTTTCTCATCAGTGTAAACTGAGTGTGCATAATACTAAGAGAAAAAGGTGGAAGAATTTCTCATGGGACTGAGATTTTACTGCCCACTAGGATCTATAACTGTAGTTAACAGATGACCTTTGGCAAGGGCTTCACTTCAATAGGAAGAACATTTACTCACTGAATAAACAAAACCTAACTATAAGGCACGCATTCACAGATTCAACCAACCACCACCACTTAGACACAGAAGTGCAAGAAATGGAAGGAGCCAACCAAATGATAGTAAAATATCCAGTATTAAATTTAACTACTTCTGAAATCTCAAACAGAGTTTCAACTCTGCTTCCATTAAAGTTAATGGCAAAATATCACTGCCTTCAACAGTGCCAAGACCAGGTCAATGAATTACCGAAAGCTGCTTTCATTAATGAGCAATCCACCCACTCTGAGTATACCAACAGAAGTGCAGGAGGAAAATGAAGGATGTTGTTCGTCTTTTAAGCATCCTTTCCATATTTTCATACCTAATCCAGAAGAGGGATATCACTGAAAGAAAAAGTTCACAGGCAATTACAGCTACTTCAGCTCCAAAGCTGAATAAACACATCCAAAACATGCATCACTATCGTTCTTAGACATGAGAGATAAAAGGTGTCTTAAGTGATCTGATTTTTACAGCTAAATACATGAAGTAAGAACCGTTCCTGGATTATACGGTAGGAACAATCTACTGTGGTCAAAACATAGGATCCATACCAGCTCCTCTGTATTATAAAAGCACACAGACCTAATTGAGTTATCTTAGACTCCAGACACTTTTCACCAAAATTATCCTCTTGCACTAAGTATCCAAAATGACTATATGTATCGACTGTTTTCAGAATACTAGCCTTCAGCCCAAACTGGATTAGGATCACCAAGACTAGAAAAAAAATTAAAGACAAAGGCAGAATTAAACCCATTTTTGGTAAAATAACCAAAAAAAAACCCCCAACCCCAAAACATCAGGGAAGTCTGAATCACTGGGATTTGGAAGATGTAAAACTTCTGTAAAATAACATTATAAACCTCATGGGAAAAATGAGTTCTACAGCAGATGGAAAAGAGATGTTAAGAGATCCTGTACTACCAAAAGCCACGTGAATAACAGTGAATATGAAAAATACACAACTCCAAAGCACAAAGCTGAATAACCACATCCAAAACGTGCATCACTATCATTGTTAGACCTGAGAGATAAAAGGTGTCTTATGAAGTGCCTCTCCTGTTACAGGATTGTGCAAGTTAAGGATGAAGATAGTAGGCTAGCATCAGCACTCCAGAGAGAAGCCATGACCATTCCAATTCTTTTACAGTTAGGATCCTTTCAGATGGCCTAGGTGTTCGGATGTTTTAAAAGGTTTTCATCACTGAGAACCACAGGAGGAGGATCATACTCTTATTACGTGCCTCCGTTTTCCTTCTGCCTTTAGCCACTTACACACAAAAACCAAAAAGAAAGCCCACACCACTAGCAAGGTGTAATTCACAGCAAGAAAGGCAAAGCTCTGATACACTACTGGTGCTGGAAAGGCGACTTCTAAAACTCAAGCAGGAAAACTTTCTCTTCCCCGTGGCTATTACACTTTGCACCGTAAATACAGTATTTTTGTAATACTGCTACAGGGTGTATGTAACACCTACACCTCCTGACAATAAAAGAAAGCAATCAAGGAGCATAAATTCTTTTTCCGTATTTGTGAAGGACACACACTTCCCAAAAGGGAAAACATAATCAATTTTAATTTCAGCAATTTATTAAATGATCTGTCAAGAATACGTTTTGATTCAAAAAAAAGCCCATCAAACTAGGTCATTCCTGGGGACCAATAAAGCAATTCAAGCCCTCGGGGAATTCTACCCCACAACTAATATACTGCTCAGCGTGAGCAGAAGAGGCTCAGCTATTACGTATCATACACAAGGCTGCTGTAAAGCCACCTGCGAGGCACCCAGCTGTGTTCCCAGAGAACAACCTGCTGCTGCAGCCTCTAAACACTTCAAAGCCTCAGATCACCGGGTGGCTGAAAGCACTTCTCCCGCCCTAAATACACCATTACACCAGGCAGCACAACAGAGCAAAACATCCCGACATGGATGGATGTCTGGCTGTCACTTCTGCTTAATGCTGGCATCTCCAGCTGCCTCTGCTGTTCCTCAACTCGCTCTGAGACCAACTAGGTGCTGCTGCCAACACTCTGTCAGAAAGATCTGCAGCCTGAAGAGAAAACATAGATGCTCAGAGTCTCCCCATTTGCTGCCTGGCCCACAACTCCCGACAGTAAGGCTTTATGTCATTTAAACATAACTTCACATGTCTGGACCCAAATTCCAGCACAAATAAAACAGAAGCAGACTATTCTAAGGGCAGTTTTCCACTATGTTAGGTAGGAAGAGCCATCTGCGCAGAAGACTTGAGGCCTTATCACAGCGAAAGCAGCATGTATGCAAACACAGCCTATGAGATCCTTTCCCATAGCCAAATTCACCTTCTCCCCTTTCTGCCGCTGGAAGATTTGCCCATCTATCTTCCTTCTCTGTAAATAATAGCGTATTATTAGACAATAATTTCATTCCAGATCAAAACATAAAAAGCAACAGCCTTTTCGCTCTTGTCAACACTGATCCTACTCAAAATTTAGTGTCACTGGACAACTACCCAGTTGCAGCTGCTAAACACTGCATGGATCCATATGTTCTTCTGCAGCACTTTACCACAACGCTGCACAATTGCTCAGTGTCTGACACACAGAATGAACAGTCTCTGCAGTTCCCTGCCACAACCAATCAATACAAGTTCCTTCCTATGATCCCTTTCTCAGTAGCACACGTTTTGAGTTTTGGAACCTCAAAGGGCACACACACAGGCACACGACACACTTCTAATGGTGAGGAATTCCTAGACCCCATCCTATTTTTAATCACAAGTCCCAAGTGCTGCTCTAGGTCCCTAGCCCAAGGCTTCCCACTGCAGCAATGTTTTACCATAAGTTTAGCACAAACTTAATACAGAATATTGAAGTCAACTGGAGCATCTCCCAAGCTAATATTCATAAATTGATAGCATGATGTCATCAGGCCTTAAAACTCCAGTGGAGTGAGGTGTGTTCAGCATTAAGTCTTGTAAAGAAAAGAGTGCCTCTCCAAAAACAACAGTGATGATTATGTATTGTCCCTTCCTCACATGTGATACCCTACCAGCCCAGGTAAGTTTTTCAAATCGCTCTTCCAGAGTGCTCAAAAGCCTAAAAACTTCACCAGAAGTCACCCTGCCCCAGTGAGCCTAACTTGCAGGTAAGGCCATCTGTCATCGCTCCAAGCGCCACAACTCTTCCTCAAAAGCACAGCAATGACCACTAAACTTGCTGCTTTGCCCAAACTCCAGCACTGTAACTACATCACATTCTCTTGTTTCACCACCACCCCTCACCTAAGCAGCCAGTTCAACTAAAAACCGAAAAACATTCTTAACTTCCCTTTCACAAAAGGCTGCAGAGCGTTGGGCACACTGCTAAGTAACTGCCACCTAGGAGTGGCTGCAGGTCTGCACTAAACGACGTAACTCAGGTTACGGACTCGGCAACCTTTGCAAAGGCTCTCTGGGATCCATCTCAAACACAACAGGCACCCACTGGGATGAAAAGCCCTTTCCAAATCTGAGATCCCCATCAATCAGTTAGAGCAATGGATGTTAGCAAAATATGGTTAACTTTAAAATAACATTTGGTAAGCAAGGGCAGATTAAGGGCCTATCTAAATTACAGAACTACTTTCCATAATCCTTAAGTATTAAATCTCTCATTTATCAGAATGGATGTGAAACCTTCTAAATCTTAGAAGTATTTTTCATCTGCAAGCATCTTCAGTTCTTCTCTCAGACACTCTGCATGTAGGAGTATGATGAATTGATAACCCCTCCAAGAATAAATGAAGAGGCACCGTGGGAGAGCAAGTAAAGTGTGAAGAAAATGATGCTCTGAATCCCTTGCTCATGGAAAACAGCGACCAAACTCTTTTTGACATCAAGGAGGGCCTGGATTTCACCCAAGCTCCCTTCCATACAACTGTCGGAGCTTCAGCTCTTGTCTCAAACACAATCTGGCCACGTGTCCAAGCAATTTGTGCAAAAGGAATGCCCTGAAGCTATAAATGGAAACTACTCCACCACACAACTTTGTCTCACCAGGAAACAAAAGCGCGTGGAATATTCAGCACAAACCACCTCTGCAGATTTACAGATTTACAGAGCAAAGATGCTAAAAAAAGTCAGGTCAAACACTGAGCAGGAAAGATAAAACAGCTTCAGTATCTGACATTTGATTAGATTAAGACCTGGAATCATGAAGAGGAGGAGGTTTTTTCAATGGAGGAGCAAGCTGAAATACAACATAACAAAAATTGCTTAAAAACTACCAAAGCCTTAGCCAGCCCTGCTGACAAGAAGGACGTAATTGAGTTTGAGGTAAACATCACTAATTTACTTAATACAGGTTTTGAAGAAGATGGCATGTACATCACAAGGCTTTTATGATGGGCCTGGCTAGTATTAGTATCTATTATAGTTGCTGTAATACATTATCTGGAAAGGGACGGAAAGTAGCAAGCTGCCAGGTGACAAAAAAAGGATTACTGTGAGGTAATGATAATCTTAAAGCCTTCCCCAAGCCTCTCCCACTACCATTCCTCTGTATTTAGACAAAAGTTCAAAATCCAGAACTATGTCTGCAGCCATTTTTCATCCAATTACATTTCACGGATGAAATGTTCAAAAGTGACCTATAATTCCAGAAAATGAAATCTCTGAGAACACACAGATACTCAGGGACGAACTGCAGAACCGGCTGTGCACAACTTTCACTGACGCCTCTTGCTCAGTGCTTCAAATATGCTATTTTAGCCTCTGTCTAAATGAGGATGTAGAACTCTGATTTTAAGGGGACACAGCTCAAGGATTTTCAGTAGTTAGGCTGAAGGACATAAACAAGTGCTTGAAGTCAGCACTTAGCTTTCGGGAAAGAATCAAGTCAGAGGGCAAAACAGATTTGATGCGAAAAGCAAAGGTTCTGTCTTTAGGCTGAAAGGCTTTAAAATACTGCAAATAATATATAACCACCCACCCTAAAATATCTTCCCTAAGTCAGTAAGTACATGTATGTACCCTAGGACTGCAGCCATGTTAACCATTCCTCTCTTCTGTGTTTCATCCCTAAATGAGAACGGTTCTCCCTTCTTTCATCTCATAAAAGCAAAGCAGCTTTTTCTTTCTCTGAAGAACTACAGATGCTTGTATCTTCAATATATAATATATTTTTAGTGCTTAGGGTATGAACTTCATTTTTATATCACTTTGTGACTACCACGGAAACTGATTCAGCTCAGTGATCTAATGGGGAATAATCTTTCTGTGTTTATTTTTTTAGATAAACTCTATTACTAGTAGCATCAATATTATTACCATGTAAATATTCAGGTTCCTGAGTTCAATGAAATAAAATATGTACTTCTTCATGCCAAAATACGTTCCAGGTGGCACTAGTCTATAGGCTGGAGTCTACCCCAGACAAGCATCATCATTCAGGCTACTCCAACAGCATTTACTCAGTGCCACTCATGATCAATCTGAGATGCCTGATCACACAGTCTACTAAGGCACAGTATGACTTCCTAACTCATGAACTGGAGAAACCCAACAGCTGGAGGCCAAATCCTCATCTCAGGAGACGAGGGAGCGCAGTGCTGAGCTCTAATCTGAAGGACTATTGAGTTCAGTAGGATGGAAAAGCAAGAAGCACACCGGAGGGTCAAGAGGTACCACTGACTGAAGGGAAGCAGATGTTTGGCAACAGGACTAAGCGTTGATTAAAATTTCAACTTTTCAATTACAAGACGAGTGTTTGAAGTGCTCAGAACTGAGCACTTTTTAATTGTTTTCTGCCTCTGGAAACTCTGAGAAGGAAAAAGAGCTGGTGAAAAATTTAAAGCCTTCAACACAGAACCCAGAAATTCACAGAAATCTTTACCTTTTAATTTTTAGGCAACAAAATTTGTTTACCCCTCTAACACTAGTATCACTATAGTGAATAAGAGATACTACTGACAAAGTACTAATAAAGAAATTAACACAGAGAGAGTAATCAGCAGTTCTACTAAAGACAAGAAAAGATTAAGTGAAGGTGAAACCTGTAAGGGGAGACCCTTGACATTCAAACGTAGTGGCAAGGAACTACTGGTATCTCCTGTAACAGGAAAAGTAGAGAGAAAGTGCCTAAGTATCAGACACAGTTCTCAGGAAGTGTGAATAACAAAAAGCCTTGGAGATGCTGACCCTACATTATATGTTATCTCAGTTGCTGGTTATTAATCCTGCATCGTTTTGAACATGTGTATAGTAACAGAATAAATATGCAAGAATCTGTGTCTGGATTTGCCCAGTAACTTCACAAGGGGAAAAAACCCCTAATCCATGAAAAACAAGGTGTAATGAAAGGGAAGTGGTACCTATTTCAAACAATACTTGAAAACACTTTTAAAATTTTACTGCCTTTTGCCATGTAATTTATTTAATGAATAGTTATTCAAATTAATTAGGCTCTAAAATAGATCATAAAAGGGTAAGGGTTCGTTGTTTTTTTTTCCTAACTCATTTTCTTAGATCTTGATCTATGAAACAGATGAAATCACAGTTTTTGGGAACAGGTAATTCAGTATGGCAACAGCTGTATTCCAAACAGTTATACATCACATGACATTACAAACAAGCATTGTAATCAGCAACACATCAGCCAACTGTATCTATTGCAGAACTTCAATTCCAAGATTATCCGCTTCATATTTTACTTGGTAAAGCCTGTAACACAAGGCACATGAAGGGATCAAAGAGGAAAAAAGAACAGATAAGGGAGCGAAAATAAGCACTATTATCAAAATGAAACATTACTGCATAAAGGTGCTAGGGAATGAAAAAAGGGTAAAGCAGAATTCTAATGGAAGACCTAAGATTTGCTGCTACTTGTCTATTTTACAAGTGAAAACACTTATTTGTTTTGGGGAATTACACACCACCTTTGAGGAAATACACCGACTTCAATCTTTATAACCCCAAGTAAACTTCTAATCAAGAAAAAACAGGTCTGATTCAGGATTTTTTTTACTGCAAAATCCCCCAGCTGCAGATAGTTCCCCAAAACCAAGCCAAATCCCACAATTCTTTAACAGATTCTACTTAAGGCTTATTTGGACTAACTCCTAATCAGCTTGCTAGTTCTCACCTCCTCCAATCCTTTCACCACCCCTTCGTTTCAGCAACAGTTTGCCGAAGGTTGTTTTAAGGTGCAGATTTGGCCACACCTGAGCAGCTGAGAAACGCTCGCAGGTGAGGCAGTCACCCTCACCTGCATGGGACCACAGTGAAGCACAGGGCTATATTCTGAGAGTAAAGCTTTCATAAGCACCTGGAAAACCTCCCTGATCATTTTCTGTTACATTTCAGACTGGACTCTCACAAAAGTCTTCAGATTTGAGGATGTGCATCCAGAAAGATCAAATTAAAACCAGGAAAATTGCTCTGACAACTGGCTAAATTGCACTATTGTAAAGCACAATCAACCTGCTTGTTTGGGCAACCAGAACACCTTGGCACATTTCCCAAACAGCTACTTTACCACCCCATGCACACACATCCCTCCTTTTTTTTTTATACATAAATGAAAGATTATCAATCCCTGGAATCCACACACAAGATATATATATATATGTATATATATACTCCATTAAGAGTTCAAGGTTACTGTGTCAGTACGAAATAGTTAAAAAAAAAATAAATGCATTCTGCATCCAAATTACTGATTTACTGAATTCAAATTCTTGGAGGTTATCCTTCAAATAAGATAATTTTCAAACAAAGTAAGGAACAACTTTTATGCACCATCAATCTTTTCTACCTAAGTTTGAAGCAATATGCCTTTCCATTGCGTAAGTGAGCGTGAGAAGACTGAAGCAAATTTAAGATCCTAATGCAAGCTTCTGTTAAATACTGAGCTGTGGACAGTGCTAGCAGATGTCTCAATGGAAGTTCTGTCCCCGTAATGATAAATTATGCTGCTTGTAAAGATTTTAAAGACAACTACCAACTTTTTCACTTCTTTTATCTTATTAACTAACACCGTTAAGCAATACATAGATATCTGCTTCATATTTTCCTTGGTTCCTGAGCCTGCCTGTGCTCAGAACGACTGAGATCACAACTAGATCCTTACAATGGCCATTTCTACCAGTCCACCCAATATGCAAAAGGCCTCTTGTCACATAAAACGCTGCATTAAAACGTGTTTTCAAACTCATAACCTACTGCACTCTGCAACAAAGGAGCACTTACTGCCATTGTCGTCAGAATCCTCACTGCTGCTAGGAAGGCGACGTCGTTTCATGATCTCCACGGGAAACAGCAGGCAGCCTGCAAAGCAATGAGACAGCACTTAACCCAAGATAATAACACACAGTCATCAAGTTATGTTTGCGATGGCATTCCGGGATTTACAGCACACAAAGGAAAACAAACAACTTTAAACAGCGTCTGAAATATGAACAGTGAGTATCTCAAGGATGCTTAATTAGGCAGTCATCATACAAGCAGGTGAAGAAAACTGGAGAGCACCAATAACCCCACCAACACTTTCACCCCAAAACAAAAACATAGTTTGTTCTGAGAGGTCTTGAAATCACTAATGTCTCCATTCAATGTGCTTAACTTCCCCTCCTCATTCTGACACTAGATTTGCAATACAATAACATTTTTACTGCTCGTATAAATATTTACTTTGGCTAACATGTTTTTGGAACCACTTATTCCTGTTTAAAGTGCCAGATTTATGAAATTAAATATTAAAATCATCCACTTAGATATATATAAAAAACCCCAAACCCAAACATCAGCTGTAGCTAGCCAAGTTGTCTCAGATTAACTAAAGATGCATCATCCGTGCCCTGCAAGGCACCACCCTCTATGGTAAGAGAGTTCCTTCCTCCTGCAGGCACATTTCCCACGCCATGCCAAACACTAACTGTTCTTCAGGAATCAGACCGCAATCGATTACACAGAAGCTCCTCCGACCTGCCAAACTTCTAGCAACACTGAGGTAAACCTCACGTGAACCAGTGATGTAAAGGCAAAAAGATTCATATCTTTTTAAATGCTATACAGGGGGCACTGGAATTCTCACACTATTTTCTGTGGAATGAAACCAAATTTGGAAAAATTAAGGAAGCTGCAAATAGCCAGTCAGCATTCACATGTAAAAAGCTATCAAAAAACGTTAGTTGAAGAGCAGAAAAAACAAGACAAGACAAGTGCAGAAAGGCATATCCACCCTAAGTTAAACTGACAAGGACTCTAGATACACATCAAATCCCCTGAGTCTTTGCTTACCACATATCAATCGTGGTATCAACACGGTCTGGGTGTTCTGCTAGCAGCAAAGCTCTCACACATGCCCCTGGGGCACCAATTTTGAAATCAGACACCAAAATACCTTTTTTGCTTCTAGGTTGGTGCGGAAAATCTAACCACCTCATTTTCATGTGAGCTGGGATTTCCTAGAAACCTTTCAGCAAAACTCTTTTCATTGACCTTTCAGTACACTGTTACTACTTCAACTTTCTTCACTAAGAACACATCTCATTATAGTAAACTCAATAATGCTTGAAACGTCTGTAAGGCTTATTTCCTAAATAGGGGAACCCAAAAAGCCTAATGCTAATTCCAAAACAAACCCCCACAAGAGTATCTTCTCTTCCAAAAGTGATTCATATAAAAAGAAATAAGCATTTTTTGAGGGAATTCGTTTTATCATCACTAACAACTCACAAGCAGCTGAACCTGAGACTTTATTTTACACTTCCAGTGAATTTAACATAGTTCTAAGAGCCTGAGCATTGCAAGATTGCCTGCTTTTTCATATTACACATGCAAACAGAAGTAGGGGGAAACCTCCCTCCCACAGAGTGGCTTTCCAGAGTGGTATTTCATGTGGCTGTCTTTGAAACACATTAACAGTTTAGAGCTGCAAACTTTGCTCATGACAGGTAAAGAGAAACTGAATGGTTCACTAATTTGTCACTATTTCAGAGAGGAAAAGTTCATACGTAAGGTCTGATGCCAGAGAACGTAGAATCAAAAATGACAACCTCTTGCAGTGCTAGAAGGATTCTCTTGGAAGCAGACCAGACCTTTGTGTGTATGGCAGACGGAAATGCTGCCAATGAATAAATACACAGACCAGCCTGGACCATCAAAACCATCCAAATACAGAACTGATAGAAACAGAGTAGGTCCAGAGCCAAGTTCTGATGCAGTCACCTATACAGACAGAAAGCCAACATTCAGATCCAGAACGGGCTAAGACAACTAAAAAACCAATTAGCTGCTACAAGGCCAACATTAGAGGGATAAATATTTATTCTGTACAGCACTTTTTTCTATTAGGTTACATACTTTTCTTGTAATTTAAAGAAACATTAACAATGCCAATGTAAAAGAACGTACTCACTTAGAATGGAAATATCTCCCATAAACAAAGTAAAAAGAATACGGAAGACAACAAAGAAAAATTACATTAGTTCAGAAACCTTGTATATCCCTGGTCAAAATCCTCACTTCTTAGTTCACTCCCAGACGCCCTGAAAAGTCCTGTGCACCACAAAGCCAAATAACATTGCATACATACACTGCCACACACTCGTGAGCTTGCAATGAACAAGAAAATTCAAAATTCTGCTCCTCCATATCTTTTTGGATAAAGGTATTTTGAGCTCACCTTCTCAAAGCCAAACTCTGCAAATTGACAAAACAAGGACAGACTGGGAAGCTTCTCATTCCTACCATGTCTATTTAAAAACCAAACTCAACATTTTTGTTGTTGTTTAAAGGAGAGAGTGGTATTCGCATCTCCCAATTGAAACACTCTCCACAGTTCTTCAGGAAACAAGCCAGAACAGAAGTCACTTTCCCAGAGTAGAGAGTACTTGGGAAGGTAATTAATTTCCTCGTGCACCCTAGCTGGGTTTCTGAAGTTGGCCACATTGAAAAGCCCACATTCTCAAAAGTAACATTATAAGAAAAAAATCCATTTGATGAAGTTTCTGTGAGATTCTTTTATGGATGCATGTGGAAAAAAAAAAAAAGAGTTAAAATCAAGAGATTTCATTTTCCCATCATTGAACATAACCTACATTTACAGGGAGCTAAATCACAGATGGAAAAGCATCATTTGGCTTCAAGAGTGAATCTCAAACCTCCTAAGATTAACCCCCTAGAATTTTTATCATTAGAAGTAATAAAACAGCCTTTTTCAACCTCTAAAATAATTTTACTATTCCCAGCAGATGTTCATATCCACAGTTCAGAACACATGTTCTAGAGATAACTAACACTACAACAGCTAGTAAGAATTACAACCCCACAGACTGAAATGCTGCTGCTTGTAAGGGTGTCACAGTGCCTCTGCCTCAAAGACCATCAGTTTCTATCAGGTGATGATGACCTTAAAGTCTCACAAGAACTGCATTAAAAAGAAACACAGATTATGGATAGTGATGGTTAGGTCCAGGCTCAACCACTGACATACACATTTTCCTACCATGGGCAGAGAATTCTGTGAATTCAAGTAACGCTTTTTTCATCTTCAGGAAAAAAAAATAACCCAACCAACCAAACTATCATAACTCATTCTACATGGGACATCCTTAACTAAAAATAGGGAGGTATTTGTATAGTGAAAAAGGCAGAACGGAAAAACGATCAAACTTTTCAGTAAGACTACTCATTTCATTCTCTTTCCTTTCCTAACCTGTGATGTGAGTGCCAGCAATATTACTTTTCTTTGAAATTCTCACTCTTTGCAGTCAGGAAAATGTTGTTATTTTTCACCTGACTTTACTTTGACACGCACTTAATACACTCAGGTGCAAACACAATGCATCTGATCCAATTCTGATTCATTAAAACGTATTCTGAAACTGAAGCAGGTCTGACAATTCCAGCAGGTTCATCAAGACTGATTGTACCCTAGCTAGTTTGATGGTACAAACTGGCCACGATCACTACGCCTGCAAGCAAAGACAATTCACACAGAAGCAGAAAAGGGGTGAAAGAGTTAAGACAACCTTTAGGATTCATACCACTAGTAAGTAAAAATTATGCACTCAGCCTGCAACGCTTGCAGGACAGGAAGAGACCATCCAGACTACGGAACTCAATTCCCAACAACTGCCTGCAACCACATAATCGCTGGTTAGTCCAGAAGTTTCCACAAAACACTCACTGCACCCACTCATGCCACAAAAAAACCTTCCCAATCCCCTTCACAAAATGAATGCTTCTCTGAAGCAAGGCCAACCAGTGTCCTTGAACCTTGCCTCTTCTACAACAAACAGTTCTACAGCTGTTTGTCCCAAATTCTTACACCAGCCCCAGAAGTGAATTTGCCCACATACTGTTCACCTTCAGACTTCACCTTCAGACTAAGTCCAGCCCTCGAAAAGCTAGAACCGAGTCCAGCAGCCCTAATGCAATAAAAGGCTGCTGCACCACTAAGCCAAATATTCCTTGAGTTTTCAGTGACGTGTGTAAATACCTGATAACCCAGCAACTTCTGTACATCCTTTCAGTTTCATTTCCTTGAAAAATGTTTGTTTCTTCTTATTAAAACCATTCTTTCAGAAATCAGAGAGAGCAACACACAGCATGCTCATAGTTATTTCTCCTGAGGACTCTATTATAACATTTACTCATTTACTAGGGGACTCAGGCAAATGCCTGACTTCAACTAAACACGGCTTTACAGTACCAACTATGACTCCGCTGGCATCGTTACCCCACTTCCAAGGGTGGATAAAACATCTAAGAGCACTTTGTGCAATCACACCTCTGCAATCAATGCCATGGATGGGGCAGAGGCCACGACTTTGTAGCCACTAAGCACCCTCAGATGAGCCAGCCATAGCACAGCAGGGCAGTACTGGTGAGACTTTTCAGGCCCAGAGGCTGAAAACACTGTGCTCTAACCTGAGATACATCAGCTGAGGCTTTTCCATCATGCCAGCTCTGAAAGCTAAGCCTTGGGCTTTACTCATTGATTAGGTACAAACTTCAAACATACAATTGTAACTCTGGACTTAGCCGGTACAATTGTTCAGAATGTTTTTAAAGGCAAGATTTCAATTTCTGAAACGTTTCTTCTGGCTACTGTATTTTGGAGAGAGCACTAAGCCTTTTTCAAAATACTCGTGAAGGTGAGCAACAACCATCTAACTCCACACAAGTAACTCGATAGAATTAGAAATGCAGACATTTCTGCCAGTTCCCAATATTCACTGGCAGATGCAGTTAGAATCTGCAACATGACACAGTACAACAAATCCAGTATTTTTACCAAGATGCATTACCATGCTCCTCTGCTCTTAACTCTGCAAGGGATTCATTTAAAAGAACAAAAACCCAAGCCCACACTGGACAGCAACACCAAGATCCTTCCTTTTACTTTTCTTCTCCCACACTGAAGTCCCAGGAGCTGCACACATACAAGTGAAAAAAAAATCCAAATCCTCTTTCCCAGCTTCTTCAGAGCAGAATTCCAGACATCAGCCCATAAAACTGGCACTGCAGTGTGCACACACGTACACCCATGTGCAACACACCACAGAACTTTTTATGCTACTACTGTGCAGTTAAAAACACCATATACTTTTTCACTCAGTTTGACCCCAAGTAGAGCGATGATCAAAGAGAAAGATGCAAAGTGTGTCAGCCTTTGTTATGCAAATAGCTAAACAGAACCAGATTTTTAAAAATAATTATACATGAAAAAATCTACATCCTCGGGTCAAAGGTTTTATGAAGCACAATTCCTACTGAAGTATTTTTAAGAGCTGTATAAACCTCTGGGTAAAAAGCGTGCATAATTCAACCTCTGACAGACAATTAACTGTAACTGTGTTAACGGGTGTCACTATAATAAACTGCACTTGAACAGCTGCAGAGACAGAATGGGAAGAAATCGGAATTATGACAGATGTACACCCTGAAGACAAACTGAAAAACTGGCTTTTCCTGAAAGTAACCCACTAACTGCAATGAAACTAAGACCCAATTATCTCTAGTACAAGAGAAATCGCTTGAAAATACTTATTGTACAAATGGAAGAAATGTGTGACATAGTCTTAAGGATAGTAGATGAAGACATTTGGCTTCTACTACTGTACTCTTTTTAACCAGCTTGTTTATGACACCACCCCAGCCTTCATTAGCCAACACCTGACATAGCAAGAAAAAAAATCTGGATTTTTACTTCTATGCCCAGCCCCCCAAAAATAAAGAGAAGCTACCTCACAATTAAGTTATACTATTAAAATTCACCTAAAACTTTGTAATTTCTCTTCATCACCTATGAAAGCTTCAACGGTGACATTTTATAGTCATGAAGATACAAGAACAGTTCCTAAATGAAACATTATTGTGCAGCCCAGTCCACACTACAAATAAATACAAAAAAAAAAAAAGAGTTTGAATTTGGGGAAAAAAAATAATCATCCAAGTCTTGTGAAACAAGGAAGTATGTTCCATGGCTAAGATTGTTCTCCACAATGAATACTTCTACTGACTTCAGCACACTTATTCAAAATTTCACAAGGAAAAGCAGCACCATTTGGACATATGAGCCCAATGCTCCTCAGCAATCCACACACTCATTTATGCACCTGTGCAAGTCAGTTCCTAACGCTACCTTCCAATCTGGGCAATGGCAGCGCATTATTCCCAAACTGTGCCAGTGAAACTGACTGCCCAAAATCCTGAGCAATGATAAATTGAGCTCCGTAATTAATTCAACCCACCCTGCACCCACTGCAGCTCATCTCTTCCATCCAGAAAAAGCTGCCAGCGTGGTCAGCTCCAGCTGAAAACAGGAGCGCGAAGCAGCAGTACTAACCACATGGAGAAAACATTTGAGGAAAGACTGGAAGTTGTTGGGGTTTTTTTACTATATTTTGTGAATTGGGAACGAAACCAGAGAAGCTGGAGGGGAAAGCTGCAGCTGTGAGGGAAAAGGGGAGTTTATTATTATTATTTTATTTTAAACATATGTATTAAACATAGCTCAAAAGCAGGGAGTGAGTGGTATCTGAAGCCAGAGGGAAAATCCTGCCACTAAAACATACAACCCTTGCTGTTTCAACAATATCCCACCAATTGTGAGAAACCTCTAAAACAGAATCATAACAAGCATATTTTGGCATGACTTTTATGAAGGTTTTAGGTTTGCAAGAGTGGGCAGCTTCTGACTTCCTTAAAAGACAGTGCCTGCTTTAAAAGGAAATTACTGCAAATCACAGCTAAATGTCTAAAACGAAAAAATGGGGCTAGCATAAAAGCATCTTCCTGCTTTCACATTAAAATGTCAACTAAAATGTGTTTCTAAACGCTACCATAATTTCTAATACTACCTAATAGCTCTCCAAGGAGAAGCAATCTATTTTTAATGCTTGCGTGCAGCCACACAAACCAGTCGTTTGCATGTCACACATGACCAGCTCTTCCCGTACGACTGACCGGTCTCAAGACTCCACGGACTTTCCACCTACGGGTGAAATCTAATAAACTTTACTCGAATAAAGGGAAAGGAGGAGACGGCGGCAGGAGTCAGCAGGAGGCACGCACTCCGCCGGAGAAGCGTGGCTTTTGGAAACCGCCTCGCAGGTGAAGCACTGCCTCTACCCACCCGAAAGGACAGTCGCCACTCGCCAAGCCAACGGTTGCCAACTCGGGGCCGCCTTTCCAGAGGGCGGGAGCCGGGGCTTGGAGAGTCAATTCAAAAACGGCGCCTCACGCCCCTCCGCTCTCGGCCGGCCGGCTCTCCTCCTCCTTCTCCTTCTCCTTCTCCTCTTCCTCCTCATGTTGCGATCCCACCTCAGCTACCGGCCTCGCACAGCCATCGGCGGGGAGAGGAGACGAGGCCACCTCCCCCGCGGGGGTGGCACCTTCCCGGGCATTTGAAGGCATTTCCATTTGAAACGGCCCGACTCGCCCCCTTCCTCCTCCTCCTCCTCCTGACTCCTTCTCCCGCTCCTCCCCGCCGCCGGCCGCACCAATCCGCTCGGCCCCGGCTGCAAATCAAACTTGGTGCCCCCGGCTCCCCGCCGCCTCTCCTTCAAACCCCTGTCACTGCCCAAAACGGCCACAGCACTTTCTCCACCCACCCCACCCCCATTTCCACGCT
>VXBJ01005271.1:92329-159929 GCA_013400055.1 Nycticryphes semicollaris
GGAGTCGGGGGGGAGGGGGCGCCGCAGACCCCGGGGGAGCCGCCGTTAACTCTCGGCTGTGTCCCCCCCGGGGAGTCCCCCCTGCTCCCGGCTTCCCACTGCGGGGGTGACCGGCCGGCCGGCCCCTGCCGCCTCCCCGGCTTGTGTGTTCCAGCAATAGAGGCGACGGCGCAAGGCTGGCGGCTGGGAAATGACACCCGGATCCCCGCCGGCGGCACTGCCGGCCTTACCCTGCCACAATTCACTCTTCCCTCCGAATTTCACAACCCGGAGTGGCAGTGCCGCACAACCTCCTGGTGCATAACACATAATTCGCTATTTTTCAGGGAGAGAAACTGAGGCACGTAAGAGTTAAAAGCGAGGGCCACATGCATAGCACGTAATTGCCAGGGCAAGAATAAAACCGCAGGCTGCCTATTCTCAGCCCCCGGCGTTATCCCTCCAGCTTCCCAACTTTGATACTTCTCAAAGACTAGAAAGAGCTAACACATACTGCGGGTTCGGTTCACATCTTTCTAGCGGGAAACAAAATTAGCTTAAATTGGCACCAAATTACATACTAAACTTGCCATTATCAAAAAAGGTACGTTTGAATGCAGATTTCTTTATTTTCCATGTAAAACGCTTTCCCTCACACCATGCACCTGTGCTCCCTGAGTGAAGAACTCCCCCTTTTGAGCAGAATTTTGCAGCAAATACAGCATGAGGTAATAAACACTGTGGAGAAGATTCAACGTAATCTCAGACACAGAATTAAGGCGATGTGTGGAAAGTAATCCCCATAGTATGCAAATACAAATTAATGCAGCCTCCACAGCAACGTTAGTCTGCCAAAGAATCACACCTTAGTTCAACAGAGGAATTGGGTCATTACTCATCCATGCAAACCCAGCCATTTATCCTGCCGTCTCACCCACCTACCCACTCACTAATGAAATAGTACTTACACTGCTACACGCCCTAACAAGTTGTACTTTACTACAAAAATATCCCCCTCCCTATATTTTTTTTTCAGCACGAAAATAAGACAGTCGTGGTTTTATTCCTAGAACACCCTGAAGCGTCTTCAGATTTTAGAGCCTTTGATTCCCCTTGTTTTCGTCTACATGACGATAAGAAAACACACACATTCTTTGCATCCTCCCGCACTTACCTTGGCATCCCAACCTGTAAAGATACCCGATGGAGTAGCAGTCTAATTAGAAGTAGTTCCACTGGTGTCGTTCATATTGACAGGACTGGGGCCTTAGCTGTGTCCATTCATGGTAGAGCCATCAGGCACCCACAATCATCTGTGCCACTCACCATCAATAGCCCGCTTATTGCCAGGATTATACTCAGACACCCATCATCTTAGCCCTGAGCTTCCAGGAACCAGCTCCAAAGAGTACTTTTCAGTACTGCCAAAGGAGCTGGTGACGGAAGACTTTGTTGATGTGTAGTATCTGAACAGCACGTGCCCGCTGCTGAGCAATGGGATAAACCCCGGAAGAGATTAGGTCAGAGTTTTTTCACTCCGTGGTCTGGCAGAACCCTTGGGAGCTCAGGGACTTTCTCAGATGTCCATAAAAAGCATAAAATTAGCAAAGCTATTGTCAGCATTCACTTTACAGAGGTGCCCACCTCTACTGAATGAATCATTTTTCTATTTTGATATTCTCCATTGTAAAAGACCAAAGAGTCACTGGAAATGCTGTTTGCCCTACTTTTCTGAATTCTTTACAAGAAAATTCAGAACTGGCTTCTGCAGAAATCTTAAATGTGAAGGCACTCTCATTTTTAAAGAGGAATGATAGAAACTTTCCTGCCTCAAACTCCTTGGATTTGAGGCAATATTTTTGTTTTTATTTAATTAGCTTCCTTTCACATATACAGCCAAGTTTAAGTTACATCTTGTAGTTTAGGAAACATCTCTCTTGGAAGCCGTGCAAGGCCATACATGTAGGAACAGAACATGAATGTTTGGAAAATGGTGGGCTGTGTTTTAGAAAGCAGCAAATGAAAATGCTATCTAACTTACTGTGGAAAACCCAGTAATTTAGCTCCCAAGTGTGAGCCCTTTACACTGGAGAAGCAGCGAGTCCAGTTTTATGAGGAAGGTGACGCAATCGGAATAAAGATGCTCTTTTGTCTCCATGTGCAGTTTCTCACCGGGACTGTTCTGGAATAACGTACTCATACCTTTTAAAAATACTGAAAAATTGAAGGGCTGGTAGCTGGAAGAATAATTTTCAAAAGTCTTTCACAAAGAAAAGGTGACATCCTTCAAATATAAAGCTGTGTACTAATATAGCTATGGTCAAACGGGCCAGAATATGCTAGAGCATGCCATACCAGAGTAAGTCACTGGCACCATTAATATAAAACAATGAGGAAAGAAAGGATCCACCAATGATCTGAATAAAGTGATGAGTTATTCCCTGCAGAATCAGCTTTAGCAGCTTAAGACACCGTTCTGGTTCTTGCCTGAAAATACCAGGGGCAGACTCTGGAATGGGCTGCAGGAGTGGTCCTCACTTGCTTCTCTGCAAACTCCGTGCCCAGTTTAACCTGCCAGAGCAGGCAGGCTGCCTCCAATAAAACAGAGGAGAACGGTAAAAGCAAGCCACGTGTGGCAAAGAAAGAAATCTTAATTCTGCATTAAACAGCAAAGCAGGCATTTTGTTGTAATAAATAATGTCATTAGACTCTGTGCCTTGCTCCGTCATCTTTATATCAGTATTAACACTCATTCCAGGAACACTCAGAGAATACATATCAGGCTTGGAGTTAGGCTTTCTACTAACACGCAGAACTTCTGGTCCATTCCCCAAGTTTTTCATCAGATATAGTCACTCCATATTAAATTTTATTTAGATTTTTTGATCCTTTATATAGTTTCCTAACATTTCCCTCTTGACTATTGTTTCTGAGCAAATGCACAAAGCCAAGGAAAGAATATGTGGCTTTTCAGCACTTCTTCTTCAGACTTTAGTGGAACCCTGTTACTGCAGAAGTGTCTGATAAAATATTTTTAATTACTTCTTTGGCTTCTTTGGGTTTTTTTGGTGGGTGTTTGGTTTTGGTTTTTTTTATTTGATAATACTCCTTTTATACTTGGAATCTTTTCCACTAATCTTTGCAGAATCTCCACACATGACGACAGCTGATAGAGTTGAGGGTCTCCCCGCTGTTAAAGTTAGCCCAAGTATCACTTAAAACTGTTCTATGGCTCTTTTGGCTCCAGCTTTTAAGAAATTCTACTTCCATTTCCCCCTTCTATATTTTGAAGATTAGAAACTTGAGGGGAGGAACACAGCACAGATCCAAACCAACACTGTCAAGGTTTTAGCTTGTACTTAGTCTTCAAGAGACTTCCAGAGAGGTTTCACATCTCCTGTGAGAGCCGTGTGTATTGCAGAGAGAAAAGACAGATGCAGTTGGGCCAAATCCCGCTGAGGTCCCTTCTGTCTCTAGTTGGTCTATTCCCATGAGCAAGGAAAAAAAAAAAAAAAGATTTTGACTCATGCATATGTAAATCTTACAAATAGCATAAGCACAATATTTTTAACTCCTGCAGAAATAAAACTTGCTCACATGGCTTAAGTATGGACCATAGAGGAGCACAGTTTTCATAGTTGTCTGATCCAAATATGTCATTTGTAGCAACCTGACACTTAACAAAATTATGCACAAAACCCATGAATTGTTGCTTTGGCTTTATTTCCCTTCTTATTTACAAGCACTGAATTTTGGTGTGTCTGGATTAGGAAGGTCAAAAAGACTAAGCTCAGATAATGTGTTACTTCTTTTTACTCTGAAGCTGAGGTTTCTAGCTACCAGGATTGCTTCTGGGAGGGATTTGCAGATTCACAGAGGATACTCCAAAGATGTGCTTTCTCCTGTGCTCACCAGCCTCATTCTTCTGGTTTATAGTCCCTTTGTTTTACTGAAATGTAGTCGTGAGAGGTCACTAACTGGCTGTATGAACCAGTACCCCAGTAAATAGAAGCTGTGCTATTAAGGGATGAGGATGGAGAGGGATGAAAACAAATCTTTAGAGCTGAACTTTATATTTAACATGCTATCAAGCAGGGTGCTTGCAACAGAGTGACTGGTATAGTCTCTGTAATGACAAAACCTGAGAAGCAGAGATTATAATATTCATTTTATGTGTGGGTGGGCAGGGGCATACAAAGGTTAAATCATTTGCCCAAGTCACATGCTAAGTCAGCGTTAAAACCAAGAATAGAAACCTAAAGTCATGCCTCTCAGTCCAAGGTTTCTAATGATTAAACTATATCCTCTCCTTTGGCCCAGTCTATAGCACATAATACAGTGGGAAGCTGACCTCCACGACACTCTGCACATAGGCATCTTAAACTATTTTTGCAAGTCAAACCAAATCATTGCACAGATCTGGAACCACTAACATCGTATATTCATCTGAACGTGAAGCGGAAACAGGTATACCCAATAGGTAAAATTTACTGGATTCCAAAATCTAAAAGTTCAGCTACTGAAATACAGTGTTTCCAAATCATTCTAATTGAAAAGTGGAAGCTGACAGGAAACCAGTAGAACAAGAACCTCAAGGGAACAACTAGAAGCAGGTCTGCAAGTTAAGCGGGCTGAAGCTGATGCATCACCTCTAAGGTAAACAGCATCATTTTGCACATGATGAGAGAAGTAATTAACACCTAAGGTAATGCCCTCAGTACAGGAAGAATGTATTGTGAAAACCTCAGGCAAGTGAGAGTTTAGCACCCACAGATCAAATCTCAGTTGAAGTATATACACGTGCCTATCTGGCACCTCATCAAGCAACATTACAGCGGCTAATCTAAATGAACTTCAATATTAAATTATGTTTGTGCAGGCAGAAATCACAGAGTGAAAGAACGGTGCCATGACAAGACTCGTAGAAGAGTTCAAAAGAATCTGATTACAGATGTCTTTGATTGCAGAGTGCATTCTGATAACTGGTTGCTGAAAGTACAGTACTGGTACCAGTTTATGGGGGAAGTACAACAAAAATCAGTTCCTTTTTTTGGTAATAACTTAGTGCCAAAATGACTTAAAAAAATAAAGCAACTTCAAGTCTGGATCCTTAGCAGTCAGAAAAAGACGAAACTTAAAAAAAGATGATCAGCTGTTGAAATTGCTTTGAGCAGCTTGCAGTAACATTTCTGGAAAGAGCAGAAGTAAATTCCCACATGGCCCTTTTGGGTTCCACTCGGTACTTTATGGAATTGCCCTCAGAGTTGCTTCTATTTGCGGTCTGTCCTGGGACAGCCTCTTCCAAACAGGATGACTCACAGTTCATTGAGTTTAAAGCAGTTTCCAGACCATGAAACTGAGGTCTGCCACAAGGGCCAAGAGATCATACACCTTCCACGGCAGAAAACAGACCCAGGAACAATCAGGCGTAGGCTGCAACGCAGAGGAGATACTCAGTTTATCCTCAACAGGTATAGCTCCCTCTCCCCAGTTTACCAGTTTATCAGTTTCCATTCTTGAAAACCCCCTTAGGGAATGTGTCAATCATTATTCTGACAAAGGGCAAATTCTCTCCCTCAATAGCTAGAGATCCACTGATTTCAGATGCAAATTTTAGTGAAAACTACTTCAAATATTAGTAACTTTAGCTCAGTAGCACACATCTGTAGGACAACAAGGGTATAAAGAAGCCATCAATTCCAAATACAGCAAAATGCTAGTCAAACTAATAGGCAACTGTTGTTTACTTCAGCTCTTTTACTTTACAGTTATATGTTTTAGAAATTACATTATTCAGTGTTTAGGAAAAATGATTGAAGAAAGTAAATGTCTATCTCATGGCAATATCGATTGCTGAGATTTTCTACAAGTTTCACGGCATGAGTAAGCACAAAAAACAGTTTAGAAAGTTTTATTCAGCATAAATGTAATAAAGGCTGCCTCCTGTACTTCCACTTCACCATTCTATATATAGAATATATATATAGAATATATATGGAGAGAGGTTCAATGGTACCAACCAGGTCTTGGAACTAGAGGCTCAGAATATTCAGTGCAAAAGGACCTTTACGCAATAGGGGAAGCTGAGTCCTTCTCTACCCACCCTCCCTCCCTCCAATTCTCACCCCAGAAAAGGGTAGGGAAGGTACTGGGATAAGCAGGGCAGTTTATTCTGTGTATCAATGGGCCACATAACCTTGCAGCAGCCCCAGCTGTCTGCCTCTGTATCTGACTGGCATTAATACATAGCAAAAACAATGCAGCCCACACTGTTACACTTCCACTTTGCTGTGAGCTTATCAGAAATACACACCCAGTAAAAAATGCACAAACATCAGAAAAAGTACCCTTATCAGGTAGGGAATTGTTATCTATTTTGCAAATAAGAGGTTGAGACATAATGGGAAAGAGATACAAATGAAAACTGCCCCTGGGAAAGCGAAGAGACTCAAGCTCATGATTCAGCCTGACCACACTACAATAGCACACGCAATACCAAAGGTCAACTGTCCTTAACACTGCGTTTGCACACCGCATATGTCTAACCCCACATTTCTGCTTCAGACTCTAGGAGAGCAAAGAGAGTTACAGGAGATAGTCCAGTCTTTGCACACGAAGGTGTTCAGAGGTAGAACCTCAAACAGCTGCACAGTAAATTGCCAGTGCACATAATGCAAGCTCTCAGGATGTGAACAGTCCTCGAGTCATTTCGTACCATTTAGAACAGTAATTCTGAAGTTACTGGGTTGGTTTTTGTAAATGGACAAAGGAGTTTATTGCTTATTTACAAGTTACAAACTTCTTTGCTCAAAGCTGAGACAGCCACAGATATATTTAACTAAGTACACAGTGAAAAATGAAGAAAACTTGGAAATCAAATCATTACTGTAGCTCCTGTGAACTTTGCTTTACTAAGCAAAAAAACCTGCAGCAAACAAAACAGTCTCTGACCTTCCAGAACAACATTAAAAAAAAAAAAATCTGATCTGCTTATGTGGGCAGATTTTGGCACAGAGTAAACATCTATGTTTGCTCCTCAAATTGCACAATTCTGAAAAGAATCTCTTTCTCTTTTATCCAGGACATGTCTTTAAACCATCGCACATTTGTGTTTCTTTGACAATCTGAGACAGGTTACTTTCTTCACATGGAAGAGTGAATACCAGGGCAAAGTAAATGTGCCAGCTGCCTGTAATCTGGTATCTAAAGGAGGAACGGGCACATCCTGCGGCAAGCACACGTATCCCTACATCACTGCCAAAACCACAGTTCCAGCCTACTCGGCTTCTCAAATATTCAGCCAACTGTATCAGCATCTTTGCCCTCGGCCAAAGCTAAAGGTGAGCCCACAGTGTCTCAGATCTCTTCTGGAAAAGAGCCCAACTGCTTAAGGGAGCCAGGCAGAGTCTTCAGCCACAGCACAAGGGATAGAAAAAAAAAAAAAGAAGAGTTTACGGAAGATACGTTCAGGAAAGCCTGAAAGAATGCCATCCCTGTAGCAGACAGCCCTGAGCCAGAGTACAACTTGTCCTGGCACTCTGGTGTAGTGCTTTGGATCAATAACATCTGTAATAAAGCACATATTGACTGATAGGCTGAAGAGATGCACAGAGGAGCAAGGAATTTTTTCTTCTCCCAACATGCTGGCACTGTCTACAGCAACGATTTGGCTCTACCTTTACATGTTGATCTTCAATTCAAACAGCTGCTCCTGTAGATTCTTTGGGGTTCCCCCACCTTTTTAAGGAAATTAAGCGTCTTTCATGACTGCCTTAATAAAATGCTGCAAGTATTGTGCACTCGGTAGTACCTGACCCATGCCTCAGACGTCCCAAACCTTGGGCAACATAATGCCAAGATTATCGATTGCGTAAGCACTATCATGTGAACAGAACAAATAAGTCTTGAAAATGTATACATCTGTCACAGGCTGTCCCCGGTGAGGGAGCACCATTACCTAAATAAGATGGTTACCCTGTGGAATACAATCAACATCAGCTCGTTAAATGTTTTAAATACTTTTAAAATCACCAAAGATACACTCATACCCTGAATTCTGTATTTTTCCATGAAAAAATAGCAGTCCAGAAAATCAAGCTGCAATATACACACAAAATCCTTTTCTGCTACATACACATATGGAAACTTTGTTTTCATGAATATCTCAAAGTCAGGAGATCTCCAAGCCCACCTATGGGAAGAAGGCACTGATACTTGTCTTATTTTAGAAATTTCTTCCAAGTACCTACAGTTTGTAAGCAGCCATTGAAACCAAAATTGCGAGTTGAAATTGTCTTTTCACTGGGAATTTATGCACTAATTTCCACAAAGCTAGGACTCTATATAGCCATTGCCACCCTAACCCTACAATATTTTTTAATAAATGCAACACATTGTACTCTGATTGAAGACCACCATCGCAGCCTGAACATCAAAAAAGGAATTAGTTGACAGAGGGTTTAAAAGCCGTATGCCATTTCCAGAATACGCACCAAAAGGATTCATACTTAGTAAGGTGTTTGCTACCCCGATCCTGTTTACATGTGACAGCACAAAAATAGACACGTTTAACCCTGTAAAAATTTAGGGCAGTTCTGAGAGCATTAAGCACAAGTAAAGCCAAAACTGTGTTAGGTTACTGAGACTAGGTTCAAAGGGCTTTGATGTCCAAGGTGAAAAATGTCTTTCAGCAAATTCTTGCTCATTTGTCCGGCTCTGGAATAGTCTAAATTTATTTAGTACCTCCCTGCATGATTGCAACATTCCTTGAAGTTCTGCAGCTCTTATTTTTTTGGCATGATCTGAACTGCTTCAGTTTGCATAACGAGGTCATGGCTTCAGTCTCAGCCCAATGAAGCCAGATGAGATGGTCTGGGGCTACCTATTGGTTAGATGCTTCAACTTTCTCCGAGCTGAATTTCGCAACACCGTGCTGGAGAGCCAAAGGGCCTGCTGGTTCTCATCCCACTTCATGACTCGTATGTACTCTGTTGCACAATGCCTCTACTCTAATAAAAGGGATGAAGAACACACATCTCTTTGTACTTAATAATTTTGTTCTGACTATACTGCTTTTGAAAAACTGCAGGAAAAAAAAATCTAGAATGCTTAACTCCTTTTTTATTATTATTTTTTTTAAACAACCCTAATATTTTAGGTCTGAGATTTGCATAAGACTTGCTGGGTGTGCTACAGACATAGGACACTGACTAAAATACCTTAACTTTTTTGTATTTTTAACCTCTATTAACAATACCAGCACACTCAGCTCATGCTTCCCTATTGAGAAATCATTTTGTTCCACATACAGAAAAAACTCCTTTATGCGTAGGCCACAGCTTGCAAAATTAATAAAGAATACATTTTCTAAGAGATGAAGTTCCTAAGTATGTTGTACTGCTTCACAGTGACAACAAACCATGTGAATTTCCTCAAGAAGAAAACTTTTGCAAGAAACAAGTTAGGTTGCAATTTTTTTTTCACTGCACTAAGGTTACGTCACTTATCTCTTGGGTACAGATGACACTAATAACCATGTGCCTGAACTCCAGCTAAATTATCAGTTTCCTTTAAATAGTTTGAGGGAAGAAAAACAGCAAGAATGCTGTATAGGAAAGTAGGAAGGTTTGGTCTTGAGCCTAATTTTGAAAATTCTTTCAGTTTGGCCTCTGAATTTTATTCTGTGGGTTTTCAGATAGAAAAATTTATCATTTGTGCATGCAGATTCAGTAGCTGCACATGCAGCTACCCAAACTGCACACAAAGCAGGCACAGCACCTGCACACGCTGAAGCTGTCCCTAGACAAGTTCTAGCTATTCAGCCCAAGCATTTTGAATCATCTTCAACTTTTTAGGAGACCACTCTTCCCCTTTGTTGCAGGTACTTATTTTAACCCTGAAGTCACTGGTCCTCCTGAGTAGCATTGTGTTTTCCAATGACATTACAGAGAAGCAGGAATACCCAAATGTTTGCAAGTCAGATTCTGAAGAGGACTCCTTAATCCCTTAGCTCCCATAAAATACGTCCCACTTAAAAAATTGTCTTGTATAGTTGCTGTAAATTTCAAGTTGTAGAATACCCTGCACCACTGAATTAACTGCTGATACTTCCTCTAAATCCTCTGTGTCACTACAAACACCCTCTAGAGCTAAAAGAGTATCCACCTATAATGGAGTCTTGTCCACTAGGATTCAGCTAAACGGTCGGGTCCTATCCAGGATCAGAAATTCACAGCCAAATACAGGAAGTACCAAGATCATCTACGATTTCTGCAGCCAAATGTAACAACTTCATTTTAATAGGTAAACATGATGAGCTCCACAAATGACTGCTGAGGCATTAGAGATCATTAGTCTCACAGAGAAAGCACTAACATCCTGCAATATCAAATTGTTTATCACTAATTTACAGAGACTGAATCCACAAATACATTTCTATCACTTTGTAGTTGGTTAATTAATTACATACATTAAGCAAATTAAACTGAAGGATGCAGTTAGTACTCCCAGGACAGCCAATAGCTATGTCACCAGCAATTTGCTTCTTTTCCATTCAGAGAAGTCCTCCCAATTTTCTTTCTCTTTTAATGGCAAAGATGATCATAAAAGGATGAAAGCTGCGCTCTTACTAGCACAGCAGAAAATACAGAGAGACTTTTATTGCATTGAGATTAGAGAGATAACTCCAAAAGAAGAACTTCACAAACACGTGCACGAGTGAGCAAGCAACCCAAACTTTGGGGAATCTTTCGATCACAATCAGAAAACCCAGTGCAGCTTTTTATTTTGATAAGACCAGAAGAAGCTCACGGATAGCGATAAAGCACATCGGTTTCTACAAATTCATTCTGAACTTAGCATGCAGACTCTTCTAGAAAAAGTATAATTTATGAAAACTAACATTTAAATAGTTGTTTTAATATATCAAATTAACATTAATGACTATAACATTTACTGATCTGTTCACTTTATATAAAAATGTTGTTAGAGGCAATTGTAAGCTCATAGTTAATAACTTTTTGGATAAAGCTGCTCTACTAATTAATTTTCTTCTTTTGTATAAATTAATGCAATGGAAAAATCAACACTCATTTCTCAAGTGGTTAAAAAAATAGAATGTTACTATGCTTGAAAACAAAGCAAAAACTACAATAACAATTAATTTTGTCCAGTATTTTTGCTACCATAGAGGCTGCTATGAAAAAAGTTAACTTATATGTTCTAGTAATTTCTGATATTTGTGAAGCTCTATTTAGATTTTGAAAAAGAAGATTATTTGCATTCATTTTTCCTATACTATAAGAGTACTGGACATTTGAGCATCAGGTCTTCCTCTCTTGCACAAATCCCACCACCACCTACCTCCACCCACCCCCCCAAAATCTAACCAAGAAACAACAAAAACCCCACCCAAACCAGAAGGGAACATACTTAAAGGGCAATTTCACAGCTATTTTGTGGTAAACCACAAACTGTCTCTTAGTGGATGTGCAGAACATATGATCCAGAGTTTGGAATGTCCTCATTTCCTGACACTTTACTCTTTTTTCATCTATGTAAGAACTTGTGACTGATACATTTCCTAGGGAGAAGCAACCTTACTCTTCACTGGTTTAGGTGTCAGACTTAGGAACGATTAATTCATCTGTTCTGGTGTTACAGTAGCAGTTCTGAAAGGAACAAGGCATAAAATTGAGGCCTAACGCCTCTCCCCATCTTTTTTACCCAATTTTGGGACATAATTTTTGGAATATTCTTGGAAATGTTAAATTTTCCCCATGACACAAGGTCAAAGCAATTATTCCATACTTGTTGATACCAGCCTTTATACTTTGAATTAAAGGTCAAAAAGCTCAAACAACTTAAATTCTATGCAACTGAAAGGAAAACAGAACAGAACACTTGAAGTCTTTCACTCCAGGTCCTCCAGACCCTTTCAGTGGTTTTACTTTAATGACCAAGTCTATGCCACTAAAACTTCCCCGAATGAACAAAAAGTCCTCTGATAAACAGCAAAAACAGTAGAGAAACTAGAGAATTTCATTGATACAGACCACAGCAATAACATTTTCAGGAGAAAATTGCTTGTTAGATATACCAAGCTTCAACTCTCTAAGAAAACAATCTGCAATTTAGTTTCTTGCTTCAAAGCAGGAGCTGGCTGTACAAGTTTTCCTGGAAAACACACTGGCTTGAACCCAAAATCTGATGAGCCATTTCTTCCTAAGAATAGGTAACTAAAGCATAACAGCATTTTCATAATGTATTTATAACCTACAGGGTCAAAGCAGTAGTACTTTTCAAAGTATCCCTTCACCAGAAATCACAGGCTAGATCTGCCTGCCAAGACACATATTACATATTCCTTCAAATGTGATTCTGCTTTCATCAACTTAAAGTTTCCTCATCAAAACTCTTCCATTAATTGAAGAGAACCTGTCTTGTGTCTTTTCTTTCATTTTAATGTTTCTTATTTCCTCTTTTTCTCTTCCTCATGGATATTCTTTCTGTTGTTTCCATTCCTGGCAGCTCTTATTCCCAGCAGCTGCAACAGCAGCAAGAGACAGGATCTACTTGGACTCTGCTGGCCACGCAAAGGCATCACACTGGTGGTCCCCCGGTTACTAAATGCAGGATAGTTAGTTGAGCAAGAGCACCCTCTTTCTGAAGCAATTTTTGTGCCAGGAAGCTTTGCTGCTTTTCACAGTGTGCAAGTATCCTGTGACTGAATGAGGTTTGGACTTCTCCAGACAGCTTGGTGTTACAAACACATCACAGTCTGACAACAGCTGTCTAGACATTCATCAAGCTGTTGGGTTTCAGCCCTCCATATTTAGTCTTCATGTGTGTAGGCTTGCTTGGATTGAACAGGCTTAAGTATTCTGTCTTTCTTTGGCATCTTTGGTACATTTCCAGAGCAGTCACTAGCTCTCTTTCATGAGAATTCCTAGTCCAACTTCTGTTCTGAATCAACTAACCTTCCTCAAAACAGACCTTTTTCTACATTTGTGCCTCAGGACACTCCAATTTTCAGCTCATTTCTTCAGGAGGCACGTAGCTACTGAAGCAACCTGATCCTTAACTCAGCATGCAACATAATACCTGCATATCTCCAGTTTAGGAAGCACAAGCCGTTTGTAGGTTTAGCTTTTAAAAATGTCTTACATACTAAATACACCCATGGACATGCCTACCTGATTCTCTACGTAGTCTAAAAGGTGTCCAAGATTAAAATTAAAGGTGTCTGAGAAGTATAAAATTATCCTTATTCCACATGGAGCTCCTCCAAAACAAAAGGCCCATCAATCATTAGCTTTACCTCATCAGTTAGTTGTCCTGTTTTCTCCATCCCATTTCCTCCATTCTTTAAATGTGGCTAGCAAAAGACCTGTAAATCCAGATTTCCTTACGTGGTGTTACACAGGTAAGATTTAAAGTTCCTTCTTCTGCCAGGTGAGCCATTACTTCCTTTCCTGGAAGAATGGTTAGGGTTATTTTCTGACCACTACTTCTAGCGTGTTCATTAAATCGTACTCCTAATTCAAATGTCACTGAGTTATAATAGTCCGAGCACCTAATACCTAGTAGTCAATGCAGAGACAGTCAAATCTTTTCTTCTGCTACTCCCAGGAATCATTTCTTTAGAGAAGGCCATACACTGATGTCAATTAACAAAGCTACACACTCACATAAGACTTGCAGAACACTTCATAGAAATCACGTAGATGTGGCCTTATCCTTTGTCTCATAAAGTTGACATTTCTCTGAGTACGTTTTCTCAATTATTGCACACCTTGTGATAATTAAAGAGAATTTGGAAAGTAAATGGAATTTACCAATTTATCAGTAAATACTGAGGTTTATATTTTAGGACTACCTCCACAGCAAAAAGCAATCTGCAGAATCAGACCGAAAGCAGCAAGAATCATTTTTGTTTAATTTGATTGGCTTTAGTAACAAACATTCAGAAAAAAATCACAATGGCAATTCTTTTTTTAAAAGCATCCACGCCATGGTTTGAGCTGTGGCAGCAGTTATGCTATCTATATTTTTGCTATTTAGAAGGAAAGCCACTATGTAAAAGCAAAGAGCACAAGGTTTTAAACAGGAGAGCTTTTCTCCAGTCCTGTGATGCCAATGAGTGAAATTCAGGTTTGCAAGTACAGTTCAGTTAAAGTCACCATCATTAAGAAGTAGCTCTCCTGCACTTCCGAAGTGTAATCTCTCAATGCAGATTAGAATCCTTTGCATTTACTTTAGTGATGAAAATAAGATCTACTACTCTTTTAACTTAGCAAAGATGATCTGTGAAAGAACTGAATTCTGTTTCATTCTGGTAACCATCAATAGAATTCCCTACTAAACTTCCATCACACACATCGGATAACATCAGGATTAAACAGATGCTAAATATTAAGCAACCTCTTTAAAGACTAAGACACCAAATTACTGTGCTGACAACCTGTATTTGTCTGTAGGCTTTACTAATGATGGTAAGGTATAAATTGAGCTTGTAGGCTATTATTTATTAAAATGCTATTCTTTTGAAAACAACACCAAAATGCTAATACTTAAGCCTATTTTGAGGACTCCCACCTCGCTTTAAATACTTTCCTTAGAGATCAATGAAAAGACAGCATAATTGTGGCTACACTTCCATTAGTGAGCTGTACAGCACAATAACAGCAAGTCTGACGAGCAAAATAGGTGTTGCTGGAAACCAAAACCCCATGCTACAAGTATTTATGGAGAGAAGGGGAAATGTATTATACTAGCTCTACCCCAGTCTCCTGCACTGAATGACCAATAGCACTTGAATGACTTTAAATGTGGTTTTGTAGCCTGCTTATTGATTTAGTTTAGCCTAAGAGAAACTCGTTTTGTGTTCTCCAGAACAATTTGACAACACAAACCAATATGACGCAAGGAAGGAGGATGGAAAGATTCATGTCACCAGGACATCCCCTCTCTGAATTAACACATTAACCTATATGCACCCTGTGATGATCAGCAGAAATCATTTAACATGGAATAAAAGGATAGAGAAACAGCACATTTTCCATGAGAGTTCTATTCTTAAAAGCTTCCCCTGATTTAATAACCTAGTACATTTTCAGGGACATTACAAAGCCTGCTGACTTTGGAGTAACCATTTAGGAAGGGCAAAAAGGTTACAGCCAAGATGTTTGTTTAGTATTAAAGTACCCTAATGAAATTTATATGGGACTGTGGTAGGAATAGTAAAATTAGAAGAAAAAGCTGCACCACTCAGACATTTTTTTTTCTTTGAAAGAAAAGCAATTGTCTGTAGCAATATGGACACAGATGTTTTTAGATACAGAAATAAAATACAGATGCTGAAGATTAAGTGAACTTCATATCTCTATATGGGTCTAGATTGTCTCAAGAAGAATGAGAATCAGATTCTGCTGATGATTTAATGTGTGCACCATCACTAAAGCACCAAGGGGTTCTTCAAGTTGTAAATTCATTCATCATTACATCTGAAAATGGGACATCTGGTAAGCCTGACCACTCAACATTCATCCCTGCTAAACTTAAAGGATATAACAAGTCAGCATAATTAAATGGGAATTCTGACATACTGAGCCATTGCCAACTCTTCTCTGTAAATTGAACCCAGACTCATGGCCCAGGAGTTCAGATTTCTGTGGTCTGAGGCTGAGTTCTGCAAAGCACAGAGGTATGACTTTGGCTCAGTTTTGTGGTAAAATTATTGTTGAGCTGTGAGAGAATATGCAAGCTAAAACAATGCAAGATAAGTAGTAAAAGAAGTAAAAAGGCAGACTAAAGTAAATTTTTGAGTTGGAAGGACTAACTCAAGGACTCGAGAGACAAATACTGCCATGAAAAGGCATAAAACCCCAAAGAAGCAATAGTCAAAAGTCAGCAAAATCATGGCACAGCTTGCTCCAAGAAGCAGCAGAAACCAATGCTTCTCCACCTGACTGACCAGCAGAGACTCATCAGAGGTTTGCATTAGGAGTGGTGCATGCTTTTCAGGTTGGCCTAATAGAATGTTGTTCCTACCAATGTGCTACCAGTAAATGATTACTGGATACACACTCATTGTGTACTTGCAAGTCTCTATGCATAGTAAAGATATTGATACTATCAATTTTGATACCAATAGGTATTGCTACTTACTGATTTCAAAACCTTGATATTGGCAGACATTGATACCTACAGACCTTGTTACCTTTTGATATCAATAGACATCAATACCTACCGATACCAACACCTTTCAATACTGATAAACACCAGTACCTATTATTCTTAATCCTGGTTTCAATATCTATCAGAAAGTATTGATGCCTACCAATAAGTGTGGTTATTGGTATCTCTTGTAGTATGGTACCTATGGAAAGAATCGATACACATTAATATCAACCTCTGCCAATACCAATCTCAGTATCAGTAGGCATCAATACCTGTCAGTATCAACAGGCATCTGTAACTAACAATTTCAATATTGATTTTTGTATCATTTGGAATTGATATTTACTGATATATATACTGATAGGCATTGATACTTATCAATTTCTATAGTGATTTTTAGATCAATAGGCATCAATAGACATTGATAGGCATCAATATCTATCATTTTTAATAGCTACTGATTTCAATTCACCTTTCCTTATTGATTTTTATATCAATAAACATCTATATCTATTGATATTGGTACCTTTCAGTAGCAATAGTCCTTTATACCTATCACTTTTAATACCTATTGATAGCTAGGTATTGATTGGTTTCAATAAGCATTGATACTTATCAATATTGATACCTTTTGATAGACTTAGATACTTATTGTTATGGTAGTGATCAGTAGATATCAATACCAATTGATAGGCATAGATGACTATGAATTTTGATACCAACTCATATTTATACCTGTTGACACCAATTAATTTCAATACCTGGGTCTATTAAGAGGTATCAGTTCATAGGGATGTTTACATTCTCACCAAAGAACCTTATGAACTTTTGGTATGTAGGTTATAGATGCTATTTGGTATGGAGCTGGTTCACTTCCGCTGTACATCCTGGAGCAAAATATTGAAGACAAACCATATTATCCTATAAGGTATTTTATAGTCATTATCAGGTGTGTAAAATCCTGCATTGCAAGGGTCAGTGAGCACGTGCAAAATCACAGGCACAGATGCAGGGGTCAGTTGTTAATAACTGGTTCTTGATATTTAGACAGAGGATAAAAATATAATAGTCTTGTTTCATTATTTCCAGGAATTCTGAGTACTTGCTTATTGCTCAAATACATTCGGTTTTCTTGGAAGTCAGTTCTCTTTAAAACAGGTAAGTTTCCCCATCTCACCAGATAGCTCAGTTTCAGCCTCTAGAGGTGCAATCCTTTCTTTCAGGTTTTGCAGCATTATTAGTTCTGTTTAGATTTCTCTCTACAGTATTAGGTCCTCTGACATGCCCACAGTTTTATTTCTGAAGACTGACAACACAGCCATATCAGTTTTTTTCAGTTTCAGCTGCAAACATCATTTCTCAGTCCCACACCTCCAAACCCAGCAGGGCGAGACAGACACACTCCCACAGAGCTGCCTAAGAAGCCACAGTGCCACATGGAAAAACAGTTGGATTTACTGGCATTGTTTCTCATTTTCAATATTATGTCAGCTCTAGATTTTGGGTTTAAATTTGCTTATGTGACTAAAAGAAAATTGACAGCTACAAAAGATATCGCTTGCTCATGTTATCCTAACATGGATCGGTGTTGCAACCAGAGTATCAGCATATGTGGTATCACTGGCACCTCCTGAAGAGGCAAGTTTTCAAAGTTCACCTCTTGCCTGCTGGAGAAGGCTAGGGTCCCCAGACTAATGCTCCTTGCTGCTGGTAAATGTCACCATGGTATCGTGTTACCACAACTAGTTTAAAAGAGCCTGACATTTAAAAGATACCAACTTAGAAGTCGCCTCCCAACTACACCACTGATGAAGTAGCAAGGAAAAACCACTATCTAGCAATTCAGACAGCCTTCCTTCAGCCCTTCGTGTTTTTTACCAAGGGCATTTCCCATGCAAACAGAAACTCTGCCCAAATCTGTTAATTTAAAAACATTTACAAGATCCCAACCTTAAGGAGCACGCCTGATGGCCGATACTGAACCAGGTAAATCAGGGTGGACATGATACACCTGCCACACCAAACCAGAGAATGAAAAGTAAGACTGATCTCCATCCTTAAGTAATGTATATCAATATAAGCGGTATCTCAACATCTGTGCAGTTTCTTAATAAAGAAAACATGATGGGAGGTTTTTAATAACACCTGGCATAGTTTTCACAAGGTATAACAGATCCCTTTCTGAGTAATTTAGTTACAGAAACAGGGTGATGCACTTTGCAAACAAAATGAGTTAAAGGACTGAGGGCAAACATCTTAACTGTTACGTTATTGCACATCAGGAAGTAACTTGGCCCAAAGTGAGCGGTTTAGCAGATCTGTGAGGTTGGTGCTGAAATACCTCCTATCTCCATCGTATTTGACTTAGGAGTGTTACTTTGGATCATAGCCTGGCCCAAGGCCAAAATATCTTCAAAAAAGCAGTTCAAAACTTTCTGAAGGGCAATTATCCTCCAGAGCTTCACAACATAGACTACAGGGCTCTCCAAGAAGCACTGCGTTGTCTTCTAATTTCTTACAAATATTTCAGCACAACATTAACATCACTTACAAATCCAGCAAGACACAAAGAAGAGAGAAGATTATTTGCAGCATTTGGGTACCCATTTACACCATGGGACATGCTGCAGACCCACTGTGACACTGGACTCTTGTATTGGATCTGTCTGGAACAGAGAGAACTTTCTTCATGGCAGCACACACGATGCCGTGTTTCAGATTTGTGACTAAAACAGTGTTGATAACACAGCAATGTTTTGGCTATGGCTGAACAGTGCTTGCACAGTGTCAAGGCCACCTTTTTTGTTTCCCCTCACTCTGCAACCCTCTTCCACCCTTCTGGAGGGGCTGCGGGTAGGCAAGAAACTGGGAGGGGGCACAGCCAGGACAGGTGATGCTAATAGTCCAAAGGGATATCCCATACCATAAATGTCACGTTCAACCATAAATACTGGGAACCTTTGCCTTCCAAGATAGCCATTGCTCAGAGGCTAGCTGGACATTAGTGTGATGATGGGAAGAGATGAGTGAGTGTTCTTGCATCATGTGTAGGTTTTGCCTCTCCTTTTCTATCATTTACGAGGGTGTCTTTATCCTGACCCGTGAGGGTTTTTTGCTTTTGATCGCTCTATTCTCTCCCTTGTCCCACTGAGGGGGGAAACAAGTGAGCTGCTGTGTGGGTGCTTAGCTGCTGGCTGAAGTAAATCCAAAATAGTCATAAAACGATACCTCTCTAACCATCAAGCTATTAAGAGAAAGGGTAGGTGAAGGAAAGAATGATAAGAGCTGTTAAATCAACAGCCTAAGTACAGCAGAGAGAAAGTAATAACAGTTCAGGAATCAGATGGCAGAGCTAGCTTGGGTGGGAGGCATAACACCCTCTCAGCAAGAAAACCTTCTCTTCCCCCCTTTTATTAAGACACAAACTTCTGTCCCATCCCCCACCCTGCTTTTTGTAGCTTGTACTGTAGTGGAAGGAGGTAGAAAATCACGTGTTCCCCAAGAGTAATGGATAAGTGATATCAGGACAGTAGGGGCCTCTTATGAGCATTTCCTGGGAATCTACTCAATTCCCTGCAGAGTCATGTGCTAGGGGGCTTCCCTCTCTGGAATTCCTGCTGATAGACAAGTACACCTACACCTCCATCCCTCACTGCTAACAGTATGGTACTACATGAACTCAACATCCTGTTTGGAGTAAGGGCATGACAGCACACAATAGCCGATAATAGCCCCTTCTCTCTTTCCCACCCCCAAGAGACTTATAACTGATCCTGTCTGCAAGCTGTTTCCTGAAACCAGGACTGCAGCTTCCAGCCTCCTAAAATGAGAGGT
Source organism: Nycticryphes semicollaris (assembly GCA_013400055.1). Lineage (NCBI taxonomy): Eukaryota > Metazoa > Chordata > Aves > Charadriiformes > Rostratulidae > Nycticryphes > Nycticryphes semicollaris. The sequence continues at coordinate 112,322 of VXBJ01005271.1, forward strand.
ACGACTCTGCTGCACCGTGTCTCTGCAGAGGGACTCACACTATTACAGAAAGTCGCAGCAGCAGGATTGCATCCTTGCGGCTGCCCTTCAGGGGCCAACTGAGGGTGGGTGACACAGCAGCTTCTGTTTCTTGAGACCTGCAGGGGAGAGAGGAGTTACTGCAATCAGCTAGCACCTCAGCCGGTAACTGCTTTGTATTTCAGATAACAGACACCTCCAGAAGGTACTTACACTTGTATCTGTGGGTCAGGGACAGGCTTCACAAATTTACTGTCCTGTGAGCATGTTAATCCATGGCAGGTAGTGGGAGAAAGGGGCTGCAGTGCAGGTTCTCAGCACAGAAGCCTAAGATACAGTCCTGAGTAATGTGCTCTAGGCAATCCTGCTCTAGCACTGGAGTTGGACTAGATGATCTCTAGAGGTCCCTTCTGGCTCTGATAATTCCATGATTCCGTGAGCTGCACTTTCATGGCATGCATTAACCACTCCTCCCCATTCCTGGGGCTGAGACAGACACACCAAGCTGAGACTGGAGAGGTAATTTCCAAGATAGCTGTTCCATGGGGGAATTTTTCCACAGTGATGGCTCTGGAGGAAGTGTTTTAAAGGTACAACAGCCTCAGTCAGATCAGTAGTGTGCATAGTTTCGTTGTGGCTCTGAGCTCTCTGACCAGAAAGGTCAGGCACTGACTCCCCTCGTTCCCAGACCAAGATATGGGAAAAGCAGCACACTCTGTGGGGCTGGAATCCAGAGCATTGGCACATGGGGTTGTCAATGCCAGAGATGGCTGGAAACACCGGTAGAGATATTTCTTGACCTGAACCTGCAGGAACCTTCTGCAGGGAACAGGAATCCTGGAGGAAGTGCCGAATCCTCTGGATTCTCCTACATGATGTTTCTGTCACAAGGGCTGCTGGAGTCCAGACATGACACCAGTTGCTGGCATGCTCCCAAGCAAAGAACCTTTCAAACTCCACATAAAGAGTGTCCATCTGCTCTGGTGTTCCCAAGCACGGACATTGTTCCTGACCTTCAAGGACTCCACCTTCACTTTTTTTTTTTATCTGGTTGAATTCCTCATTGCTTGTCAGTCTCCTCTATCAGCAGCCATCAGGAGATTAATGACTTCCAGGTAGGCAGCAGGATTATTTGATGACACTAACATCCCAGCCCTTGCACAAGGTTCCTTGGGGCCCCAAGTTGCAGGTCTCTGAATTTTATAAGATAAGCCAGGTAACCTGTCAGGTGGTGATGTACAAAGTAGAATAGGCTTTCTAGAAAGTGGAAACAAGAAGAAATAGGAATTCAGCAAGAGAAGCTAGCAAGAGAAAGATGGGCAGTTACAGGAGGGAAAGGATTTCAAATCCAAGTAAGGAGAGCTGAATGAGGAAGGAACACCAGAACTGCAGAAGGAGCAGAGGGGCTGGCAGCCAGCAGCAAACAGGAAAACGTTTGTGGCATTTAGTCCCTTATAGAGTGGTGGTCAGCATTTGAGATCCCTGTTTCGACTGTTGTGTATTGGGGTCTTAGCAAACAACCTCATGGTGGCACAACCCAAACCAGGGGATCGAGCCTAACAAACTCCAACAAACACTGGAGGATATTTGGACCTGAACTTCCAGCTTTCTGTCCTCCTAGAAGGATTTAGTTGATCCTGGACAATTTTGGGAACTGAATCAATGTGCAGTAAACCAGGACAATCAAGGGCTTCACTTCAAAAGCATACTCTTATTTAAAATTCAGCTGCTAACATAGACACAGCCTTAGTCTCCCCATTACTGCTCCAAACCTTGACTAGATTCTTTCTCTCTTCTCTTTTTATTTACAGACTGGTAATTATTTTCTGGCACATATACCTGAAGAACCCGGTATCTGACATTTACAAACATTCTTGTCCACCACTAAGTGAACTGCACCCATCGCCTAGTCAACAAACACCTCTTCTCCCCCATCACCATGGGTCTCCAAATACCGGTTTAACTTTGGAGTATAAGGCTTAAAAAGACACAGGATCTAATGTCAAAATTATGTTTTCTGGTTGAAAAGCATCTAAAGACTAAAAAATAGGGATTAGGCTCCCTTTGTACTGGTCACTGGATAAATATGGTATCCACTCCACTGAGTTCTGAAGCTTTCAGACTTAAAAAAAAGAAGCCTGTAAAAATTGCAGGGGTTTGGAGCACAGCACGTGACTTCTTTGGGACACGTGGGTGGAGCATGTTCGTTTTTCACCTTGCTTAGAGTCAGGGTTGAAGGATACCTATTAGGCAGTGTAAGTAAACTTGTAAGATCTTTGCCTGTAGTATACATATTTTAGACACACATTGAGACTACTCCGTTTTTTGGGGGGAAAAAAAAGATGTCTTCAAATTTGTTATGAAAAATGAAAATCAATCACTGTAAATCCTAAGGACTGTGAAGTCTAACCTACATCCTCAGTTTTGTGGTGTTAAAGTAGGAAGGGTCACGTGCAATTTCTGACCTACATAGTCACACCTCATATGTATTTACATGAGTACTCTGGAGCTTTCCAAGGGCAGAGGGTTCTAGAAAAAGAGCAAAGAGGTGGCATCCCCAAAGAATTTCCCTGCCAAGTACAATTCTTTCCAAACCCACATTATTGGCCACACCTCTTGCACATGATTCAGCTGAGAAAGTCTTTAATTGCAAAGCATTACTGATCTCCTTGTGAAGTTAGGACCCTCTGGAAAATGACAACAGCAGGCTGCAATTCAGCAACTAAAAGAACACACAAAAATTCTTTCTCTGAATAGAACTGAAAAGTTCACATATATTTCTGTGTCCTTGAGATGCTGTAACTGCACCCAAGGTCGTTTCCAACTGATCTTGGTCCCACAGGGAATTTCTTTAACTACTGTTCACTAGGCTGCAGTAATTCCTACTTTTTATGTCTGGGATTTAGGCACACATTCACTCAAATCCAGAAAGTTCATTTTTTATAGAGTCTGCTCTAGCTACAATTACATTCAAATCAGTATTTTCAAAGTTCTATTGAAAGCCTAGGAGAGATTGACAGAAGATTAATACATTTTTCCAGTAGCTCACCTTAAATAATACATTTTCTCCATTAGTCTAAGCAAGTCCCAGGAATCTTGAAGGAAGATTAAAGAATCAATGAAAATAACCCGTTGGCTCTTGTGGAGTCTCCATCTGCTCACCCACTTTTCTAACTTTCTAATTACTTCTAACTTAGGATCTATACCATATCTTTGCAAACGCTTTGCTCCCAGCACTGCTTGGGACTTTACTATTACTATTGTACTTGCCCATCCATCTGCATCATGTTCCTCACATGTTTGTCTTGTTCAATAACTCCTTCAAAGGGAGTTGAACATTTTTACAGAGGTTCAGGTCACCACATAGGAAAAGATATGATACTGTAAGAGATACTGCATACATACACACTAAGACAAGCCCTTATCATTTATAAGCAACAGAACTGTGGAGTTTTCTTCCTGTGATGAGTTTACCATAGAAGCACTACTTAAAAATAAGGTCTGGATTGTTTTGCAGCCTCCCAAAGTTTTGGTGTGAAGTGCCACATCTTTTGCAAGTCTTTCTTCAACAACAGGCTTTGTCAGATAAACTTGAAATTTAAAAAAAGGGAAAAAAACCCCCAACCCTACAAGGCACTTCTAGCTTTTGAAACACTGTCTCTATTTCATATTAGAGTTACTTCAAATACTGTGAGCCATCTGGAACATTATGGCTCTGTCTTGACTGCCAGAAATGGGTTTCTTTTGTTTATTCACTAGCAGAGACAGTTTCTAGTCTACAGAGAGTCTTTAGTCTTATCACAAAACAAACCAGAGAGTCAGCCATGAGCAAATGAGTACGGTAAAGCCTGTACTTAAATACCTCACAGAAACAGCCTGCTTCCCTTTGGGATTTCACAGTAGGTAGTTCATCTACCACAGGTAGGCACAGCCTGAAATCACATAATTACTGGTGTTGAATCGGTTTTTCCTTTATTTTATTTTTCTGCAAAGGTAAATTCCAGTACTTGAGAACTTGTCATTTCTAATGACTTTTTGTGAGAAACTATAGATTCTGTATAGAAGGAAAAGGATAACTTAATGCTTCATGTACTTCAGGATAAAAATGTGTGATGCAACCGAGGCCTTTTGTCTTACCTCTCAAGAAGGCATCTAAAACTATATGCTAATATAATAATACATGATGCAAATACCTTTTTGTATCTGGTGTGGGTGTAACGTCTTTGTTACTGAAATTTAAAGCAAATGAAGGAGCTCCAAAACCCCACAGCTTGTAAACTTACCACTTCTTTCATTTTTAGAAAGGCAACATAGAAGGAAAAGGAAAAAAAAAACCCAAACACACCACCTCAAACCTATTCACCAAAGAAACAGAAACCCACAATTGAGACAGAACCTTTTTGGTACCTGTAGGCAGACACAAAATAGAGCTGCCTTGTTTTACAAAACGAGCTGATGTCTGTTTGACTAAGACAAGTCTGATCTGCCCCAACGTGTTATGCTCACAGCATAATCTGTGGCTAACAGCATCCTCAAGGCCAGGTCTGATAACTACCAGAGCCCAGAGCAAATCTGTCTCAGTATTAGAAAAGAAACCAGGCCTTTTTAAAACAGATGTGTGTTCTTATCTTTGTTTGCTTGTAAAGCAATAAAGTAACTTATTCTTGCCTAATCAATCTCAACTGTTAAGAGTGAATGCATTTGCTCTAGACATGTTCTTTATTGTTAAGTTACTTTAGAGTAACGCTCTGTCTCTCTCCTCCCTCTTTCTATTGAAGGATAAGAACATTGCTTTATTTTCACACTGTCTGGAAGCTTCTGCTGGGAAAGGTTGGAGAAGAAGACTATACAAAGCCAAAAAATCAAAACAACTTCTTTTTCCCTTTTCCTTCACGCCTGGCCAGTAATAGCTATAGAGTAAATCTCTAAATTCATTTCCTTTTCTCTTCAATTCTCACAACTTTGTACATAGAAATTACATAAATTACTATATCTAAAAAACTGTGATCTTCTATTGAATTTTAAACTTGCATCTGCAGGATAGACAAAAAGTAGACAATGGATTTCTGCCCCAATCCAGAAAGAGGTCAACGGCTACAACCTAATCAGCTTTTTCTCTGCCATTAGATTACCAGAAATTACATTTTGCAGGTCTCAGCTACAGCTTCTCCCTTCCAGATGCGCTACTTTATGTCCAATTCAAAAACCACCTACAAAGTGAGACAGCATCAGCATCCTGTTCTTATCAAATACACCTTTGATCCTTTTTTTTGACCTGTTCGGCCATGGGTATTCAAGGAGCTTATTTTTGCCAATTAAATTATTAAAGTATTTGAGAAGTTTGCCTTAAAGTATTTGAGAAAAATGTGCATCTGTAAAAACCAAACCAACAAACAACAACTTCTTTGTACCAGACTGCCAGCAGCTGAGCACTAGGGCAGGAATGCCACTGAAAGGCGGCAGATGTGTGCTCTTTGCTGTGGTCTCCTGAGTTTGGGAACTTGCACCCCCAGCCCCTACAAACTAGTTCTAGTTTATTGACTTTCAGGGCACACTAAAAGGCCCATTTGTTTTCCCTAGCTGTGAGAAGACTGGGAGGACCCTGGTGAGAGATCATAAAATTGGCTCCATTTTCACTTACAACAGTAGTGATTTGTATGTTAATAATAGGAAAACTGAGGGAGAGGAACCTCCAGAGAAGTCTGCGTGTAAAACTATTCCCAAAGGGTGTCAGAAACAAAGCCAGGCACTTAATTTCTAAACATTTAGTTAGAAACAAAAAAAAAAAAATCCATGTTGGTGCCTCAATAAAAAAAGTTCTCTTATTTTCACATAGAAACTCACACTAGCCCTGCAGTCATTTGTACAGAACATAACATTTTGCTCAGCTTTTTGGATTTGACCAGGAAGGAAGATAGACCGATACCAACCATTAAACTAATTTAGTATATGTCCTCAGTTTAAGAGCACTCTAGGTCTGCACTTGCCTGGACAAATTTTTCCAGTGCTCCAGTATCTCACAATTGGAACACTCCTTCAGCCACACGATGTTTTAAATGTGGCAATATTACTTAGTTTCATTATTTCAGTCAAATTAGAGATCTTTTCTCCGCTGTGAACTGAACATAGACGAAATTGGCTGTAGGGAGGAAGATGAAGCAAGATATTCCATTTAAAATCATTTCTCCGTGTATCTACCTGAACACGCGAAATTCTGAAGGATGTTTCCACTCACTGAAAACTCTTGCCAACTTTCTGATTCTAAGTGGGCAAAACCCTAATAATTTTGCTGAGAAACTAAAGTAGAATGGGAAGAATTAGTACCTGTACCATTACTGAAGCAGTACATAAAATCCAGGTAGTGACAAAGAGAGGAGAGGGATTTCAGCAGTTCCTACAGGAAAGGAGGAGCTATCAGAGGCATTGTGGCAGGCAACCTAACACACAACTTGGAATCTGGGCAATTTAATACACAAGATCACTACAGCTTTGTGAATTAAAAAAAAAAAAAAAAAACAGCAGCATAAAATAAAATCTTAATAGCAACAGCATTAAGAAAAGAACCTGTGGGAAGTGAAAGTGCAATGAAGGAAAGGAATATGATTAACAGTGAAATAAATTTTGGTTTTGAAAACAAAGATTTTCAGAAGCTAAATTGTATACATTAATATTTTTTCCATAGTTCTTGGGACTCATTATTTTAAATATGCTTATTAGCTGGTATGTAGATGAAAAAATCATGCACATATTATGCTCTAGAGAAAGAAGAAAATTAAAGATAATTGCTGAAAACTTTCATCGCAGATGAAGGTACAATAAAGACCTTCCCTCAAGGAGGCACATCAAGGGGAGCTTAGGATAAAAAGTGTGGTAGTAAGACAGCAAAGACAGACACTTGTTCTGCCTGAAAAAATGGCTAGAACAATTTGCAGAGCTGGTTGTACAGCCTTATTTTCCACATTTAAATTAAAAATGGCAGTAGAAAGTCCTTTTTCAGTTAAATCAGAATATCAAAACATGTCATGTAACAATACAGTTCCTCTAGTGGTTTTCTGTTTAGATGTGAATGCAGATTATCTCTCCTGAGTCATTACCAAACAGAAAGCAACTGTATCGTTGGAGAGGAACGTGATGTACTGAATAATTATGAATGCTTAGTCGACAGTGCTAAACTAAAAGTATAGGGTTTTTTAATTGTTAAAGCAGATCATTATAAAGTAAACCTTTTCAAAGAGTCGAAACCACAACTGCGTGATGATAAGAGGCCAATGTGGAATTAGTCAGAGCTACAATGGCAATGTCAAAATTTATCTTCAAGAGATGATGGCTGAACTTATCAAGTAATGACCAGTAAAGAGTTCCTTACTGAAGGCAGATAAGTTCCACCTCTCCAAACCACATATTTCATAATCTGCTTATACAGCAGCTCATCCGTACAGCCGTCCCTTCATTTTAAATCCACCTGCTATTTTAGCTGCTCCTAGCGTGATAGCCAACGTGCTGAACTGGGTCTTCAGGATAAAGAAGGGTGAAAAATACACAAGCCCTCACTATTCTGAAATTAAAGGTAAAGCAAGCAGTTTGCTTTTCTTTTAACTAAACGTTCTTACTTCATACCCTACTTCAGAAACCTTGTGGCAGGAAGAGAAAGGCAAATTATTTGTAGTAGACGCATGATACAATGTGCTGCATGATGTAACTCAACCTGTATTATATGTGTGATGTTGCTGCACTCATCTCAATCTGGCAAACATCTCCATGTTAACAGGCCCCACTGGTATCCAGCTGGGCAGAAAGGTCAGGCTGAGAACATCCCATTGCAGGATCCATTGTTTTCCTGTGAACTGTGCCTTGTCTATCAAATTAGTCACTTAAAGCAATGAAACAGTTACTTGGTTAAATGACTGTTTCCCTTGGCTATTAGACAAAATGTATTACATCTCCAGGCATGTGATCAAATGATTGAGAGTTTGACCTAAATTTACTTACTGTGCTAAACGACCAAAGGAACAAAAGGAATTACGCCTCACTGCCTACTGTCAGCTACAAAGAATATCTATCAGTCTGTAACTGCAGATGAAATGCTGGTTTTAGTTTTCTGTGCTGGCTTCTTGGAGCAACTGCAGTTCAGGTGACAAAAGACATTTCAGGGAGTTTAGGGCTTTTTTTTGTTCTTTGGTTGTGGGTTTGGTTTTTGAGGCACTTTTTTTTTTTAAGCTTTGTGCCAACTGGTTTTGTACTTTTGGGACGCTAAAATAATAAGCTTCAGAAGTTTCTTGATATCAACATAGCTAAGCCTGTGTGGAAATCCCACTTAAGACAGATGCGCTTTGAATCCTTACAAAAACACCGATCTCAAAACAGCAGAAGCACAAAGAGATCACAGCCTCACACATTTGATAAACCAGACAAAAACACACGCACTTTTAGGAAATAAGCTTTCTTTAGGGGAAGGGAGCTTTCTAAAATATCATAGATTCCCTTGATTTTTGGAGCACCTGCTAGAAGCTATTAACATGCTGTCATTTGAAAACTGGTTGAGTTATAGAATCATGGTGTCATTTAAAAGAAAGCTGGCAAAACAATACATTCAGTTAACAGAGCCGGGTATTTCCAATTGAAATTCAAATGTTTTGGGCACCTGACCCCCTTTAATTATTTTACAAATAGATTTTCGTATTCTGGTAACAATAGTTTTTCAGTCCATAACACCACTGAATGTGTGGCTTGTGGCCATTTTGAGAAGCAGCAGGGAAGAAGAAATAGGGCTAAGGGAGTGATCTGCACCCACAAAACAGTACTTACGTGCAAAGCAGAAGATATACATGTCTCTTCAGTCTCCTTCAACACAAAGTAACTTGCAGTTTTACAGGGACAAACAAGGAGAACTATGGAATAAACACTTATCAAAAACTTATGAGTAGCGACTGACTCCATCAAAAGCAGCTGGACTTGGTTCCAGTCTGAGATCAAAGGATCTGGCCCGTTTCAGTAGACACATTGCTACTGTGCGATGGGCAAAGCCTGTCAGAAGAGATCGCCGCAGGACTACAGGCTTTATCAGGTGAAACTACAAGCGGAACAGGGGGGAAAAAAAGAGCATGGCAAAGGACTTACTGCTTGCTTATGAACACACAGCCCGTACTGACAGAGTTGGGTAATTGCGTATACAAGTATATAACTCGTGAGATTAAGGGACTGTGCTTGCTAAGGTCATTTTGTACACTGTTTTTCCCAAGAGTAGCTTTGCTGTTTGGTCTGTTACAACATTTAAATTTACAAGTTGCATTCAGTGTAGAAGGTGTTTCAATGCTACAGAAATATAACATGCAAAGTTTTATACACATTCCTCCTTATACCTGCTCAACATCAAGCCTCCCTCAGCTCCAGCTTCCTCTTGACACATCTCAACATGCTCAGTAAAAAGAGTTTATTCTTTTAACCACTTTTCTTTCACAAAAACTGATATCCAAAGCTGAGCACCAGCTCTTAACAGTTTGTATGAATAGCTTTTTTATTTTCTTCTTTGTTTTTCTGTGAACATACCTTTTAACAAATATAAATGGCTTTTTTCCCTAAGACATAAAAGGAAGGGATTGAGGAAGGACCAAGTTTATTCCTAGACCTCGGCACAGCCCAGCTTTATGTTACAAGATCAAGCAACAGGACATTCAACAAAAGGCAGGGTGAGTGGAAGAGGCATGCAGCCTGACACACTGACAGCAGGTTAACAACATTCTTTCAGCATCAGAAAGCTTCCTTCTTCGTGCAATTAAGTTAAAGCTCTTGCTTCAGGTTTTTAAACAAATGGGCCATTGGCAGTCCCTCAAGGATTAATTTTCAAAAATTATAGCTCCCGAAAAAGGAACTGCTTACAAATAAACATTTACTTCTGTGAGTCNCTATGTTCTTCATATACCAAATAAAGAACTGCAATCGGAGACAAGGGAGTCGCCTGCAGCTGAGCTGACAGTGACAAACTTCAGGTTATACAAAAGATCTCCTTACAAGCTATGCCAAGCAGTATTACAAGCAAAGCCAGCAATTTGAACCAGCAGCCTTCTGGTTCTCACTGCCTGCGCTATATTCCTACCTTCAGCAAAAAAATCCTTCAGGGCAGCAAGAACAGCAGTAAACCTGTCATTAACAGCCACAGTACTGTCACATCAGCGACTCTCCCATGTCAGCTACAATCTTTAGCTCAGCTCTTTGCCTCTTTGGGGAGAACTTTCCTTGGCTGTCAGGAAATAGAACATGCACATTGGTCCTTCATAAGCATATACAAGCACTCCAGGACAAAAATAAACAAAACAGTCCTATATTTTGGGAAACCATGTTGATTTTTAAAAAGAAGGCAAAAGATGCCTCTGTGAATAGTCCTATATATGAGCTAGCATGGTGGAACTTACATGTAAACATGTCAGGTAGAATAAGCCACTGTCACTCATTTCCTTTCCCTGCACCAGCACTGGAAAACAGATTGTTTTTACCACAGGCTTGCTACAGAATCGTGTTTCCAAAACACATAGCTGAAGTCCTTGAATCACAGCCAAACAATTGGCTAAAACCCTAGAAACCTGCAGAATATTACCTTAGGTGCTGGCATCTAGAAGCACCAAGAAAAAAGATTTATTTCTTCATGTCTCATCAGCCTTTGTGCCCCTGTCAACATCGATAGACAAGAACTACCCCAAATAGGGGTAGTTGTACATATCTGTTCAACAAACAATCCAAGGTGCTAACCATTAGATTATAGCATCTGAAGAGAGAGAAATTTCATAAAGGTAACTTTTTGGTACAGCCACAGCCTTTATACCCACAAGTGGGTTGATCCAGTGGCAATCTAACGGCATTCTGATAAAGTAACAGAAGCCTCAGAACAAATCTGAGCATTAAAACAAGAGGTTTGGGGCCACCAAAATTGCCAGTTTATTCATATCTCTGGCCACCTAAAATACAGCTACTAAGATATATCACATGGGAGTGAGCAAAGAAGCAACAACATTATCAAAATGTACTTTGTAGTGTGGCTAAGAAGCAGAAGAAACACAACATAAATGTCTTTGAGTTACAGTCCTCCACAGTACTGAATTCTGTAGGATATTATTTCAGAGCATATGTTGGAAGGCTTGATTACCTAAGTACACTCAGAAATCCAAATTAATCTAATGGAATACTTAAACCATTAAATCCTTGTGCGAGTACTCTCATTCAGAATTATGGTGGATTTAATTTTGTTCATCTTGAATTCATTTTCAAGATTAACTACTTGGAAGAGTAGACTTCTCATCAACTGTAAGCCCCATTCTTACAATTATTTACACAGTAAACCCAGGAAGAACCAAGGTGTGACTGAGACTACAACGGGGCTGTGTACCTGAACGTAGTGCCTTTAAGAAACAACAGATACAAACAAATGCTGCTGTTCGTCTCCCAGAGGGTAGAGGCATATGTGCATCCCAGCTTTCTATAGTAGAGCAAACCAAATGTAAGGCCTCAGTCCTCAAGAGCAATCAATGATCTAAGCTCAGTGCATACAAATAAGTGATGCACTGGAGACTATGAAGCAAAAAAAATTTCCTTCCCAAAAAGCAACTCATCTGTGCAGGAGACAGAAAGACACAAGAGCGAGCCAAGTCTGTGGAAGTAGCTTCTCATGGGGTCCAAAGCCTATGACAAGTCAAGGGACCTAACAGCAACAAGTTAAGACAGGGTTTAAATGCAAGTACATGCCATGCGAGGCATTCCACTCCTGTCTGTGAGAAGGACAATGAAAGAAGATGAGAGCTGTAATTTTACACACTATATTAAGATAGTCAGGTGATTAACACAGACTTTATAGTGAGTAAATTTACTTAAAAGGGCTTTGTCAGCCCAGTAGTGGTAGCTGGATGATTTCTTTTACGTCTCTCGGCAGAAGAGGCTTATGGAGCGAAAGAGACCAGCAGCAAACCAGAAAAGGACAGAATTGTTCAGAGCCTTGCAAGAGAAATATTCATTTGATACAATGGGAGTCAAGATACAAAACTGAAGAAGATGCAATTCAGACAGTGATAAGCTAAGTTATATAAAAAAATTATATATTTAAAAAAAAAAAAAACCAAACCAAACCCCCCTAAACCTTTACATATCCAGTGCTGACGAAACACAGATTTTGGAGTAAGCCTCATGAGCTCTACAACAAAGCAGTGCTGTCAGCCACCTTGGACTTAGGTGTGTGATGATGTACATCTTCACTAGTGTGACAAGTCACAAAAAATCTGTATAGCGTGTGAACAAACACATTACAAATTATAATCCACAAATAAGGTATATACTCAATGTGCTTCATGAAACAAATGTTTAAAGGGTCTGAGCTTTGTCCCTTAAGTTAGAACTGCTTTTAAATCATTTCTTTAGCAAAGTTTTAGTAGTGATGAGTTGCACAGAAACCTACAGAAAACTCTAGAATGACTTAAGATACCTTTCCAGCTAACATCATTCCAAGAAATCCTACAAAAATTCAACAAGCCTTCTGAGAAGTTATCTTCACTAGATTTGCTCAGCTTGACTTCATTTTGGTTAAATTGCTGAAAAGGAACCTTCTCCCTTTACATCCCCCAACACAGTTCGCAGCAACCTTCTCTCTGGTGGTAACACAAAACCAGAACTGCAAGTCTGTAAATAAACATGCCTGAAGATTCCCATATCTGTCGGCAAGTATGAGATTCAACTAAAACACATTTGAAAGAAAGTTTTAAAAATCACACATCATTTTTAAACAAGGTTTAAACTTTCTTCCTATTTTGTATCGCAAACACCTCCAAACACACTGCATAGGCAGTATATACTTGGGACACCTAACCACCTTAGTTCTGAGCCATCTTACCTACAACTAGATTACTTTTGCCAAGACAGCCTGAGCTTCCTAGAATCCTGCTAAAAGCATGCTTGCTAAAGTCTGCCTCTTCCACCACACACAATGTTTTACTTATGAGTGAACTCAATGGTACTGGCAGCGAGTGTTGTGGGAGCAAATAAAAACTCTAGGAGAAGATCCTTTGCTGCCCTTTATATTCTTAAGGTCTCACCCGAGCTTGCCAAGTTTTCTTGCCTCCTCCTACGATTATACTTGAGACAATGAGTTTTGCTTAAGTGAAAGTCTCTATTTTGAATCCCCTACGAAGAAATTCTCCACTTTTCCTCCCTCAAGAAAAATTTCTGGCATCCTTCTATGTAGGAACAGGCGCGACATAATTACTGCAGAAGTAATTAGATGCAAAAAGCATACAGAAATTAATAAGGAGGAGTGGAAGTATGGCCACTCCTTTTTGTAGCAGCTTCGGGTTGAAGATCCACTAAGCTGTCCTGTCTGGCTGCTGCATCATCAGACAGAAACACACATCTGTACAGGACCATCCAATTCCACCTAGAGGCATTAGAAAAACTGTAAGAAAACAGACTTTCTTCTCCTCCACCGGGTGAATTGGAGTGAGGGGAGGTGGGAAGAGTCAAAATTAATACGTTTTCAATTGTAAGAATTTTGTTGCTTTAAGAGAAAACAAAAATGTAGAACTAGGATCTTCTAGACAAAACAGTCTTTTTGAGAACTTTCTTTTAAGTTTCTCTTTGCGCACTTATATACCTTAATGTGCCAGACACAAATTTATGAAATGGGTTCTGTTGGCCCAAAATAGGGCATTTTGGTCAAAAATAATTCCAGTGAAGAATTTGCTCAGCTCTCCTCAGTTGTGAAAAGTAGTTGATGTGTGCCTGAAAAACAATTATACGGGGATCTACAAGAAAGTCTTGCCTGCTTTGCTAGATGGAAGTAAGGACCAGCCCCTGAATTTACAGAAATGCTTTCTTTAATGACATTCGCCGTGTCAAAGCTCTGCGTCTGGAGTTCCTCAACAACTAAAGGAAAATCAGCATTTTAAATGCAAGACGTATAGGAAGGATACTATAAGTTGAATATTCAGTTACCTACTGCCAGAAACAGTCAGCTGCTTTTATACTATATTAAAAGGTTTTGAAAGCTGACAACATTGAGGATTCTACCAAAGTACATTAGAAACATGACTAGCATCCAAGAAAAAATTATCTGAGGATGAGAGTAGATTATTTTCATTTAATTGTGAGGCACGAGTGGAATCTTTTAGAGTTGGCTATTCTTTAAGTAGAAAAAAAATTCAGATGATAGCTTGTATCTCACTGGATGCCAAGTTTTGGCCTCTTGTGGTACAAACTTGATCAATTATAAATGCTTTCTTTTATTTGTCTGTCAACAACTCCACATTGCTTTTATTTTCAGTCTCCTGATTTTCATTTCATATGGATAGTTTGATTTGTTAAGAAAAAATACAGTTTATATTGATCCAAGATGTTCACATCTGTAACATGATACTAATAGGACTGTGCCAACATGGAAAATATGTAGAAAATGTGGCAACCTAAATAGTACTTTCTGATTCCAAGTGAAACGTATGAAACCTGACACATTATTTTTTTTAATGTAAAAATATTTTACAATCTCATTCATCTACAGATCATGACAAAAGCAATGAAAGAGACAACAACATTGTTTCCAAGTGTACTTCTTAGATAAAAAGAAACCTAAAAAGCTATCTGCATTCATCTGTAATGTCTAATGCCAGAGACATGCATATTTGCTAATGTGCCTATAAGGAATTCATAGTTTTATGAAAAGAAACAAAACAAGAAACCTGAAGGAACAAGGCACAGACAAGTATATTAACACAGAATAGACATACACCAGAAACAAAATTAGTGCAGGCTCTCAAAGGCTTCACTGTAGCCTGTAGAAAGCCCTTTTATATATACATATATAACTATAGTTCTGATTCTCATACACCTTTATTGGTTTTGTATCATGTGAGGAAAACGAGCAAGGCTCCCCACGCCTATTTCTATGTTGTGGAAAAATGTTATATAATTAATGTGCACCAAACAACATGTGGCTTAGGTCTTCATAGAATACTGATCCAGTGCATGCCACCTTTAAATCCCTTGCTAAGATTTGAAAATAGTGAAGACACCATTAAGACCATTATTTCTCTCAACTCCTTCCCATCAAGTCACTACAAATCATCACTGGAATCCTCACCTAAAGAAACTCTCTCTTGAAGGCACTCACCAATTAAGAGAAGCTGGAAAAATTTGGGTTTAGAAATGAAAAAAATTAAAAGCTGTCAGCCAGGAGGTGCGATTTGCTATTCTCTGGCAATTTTAGGGAGTATTTCACAGGGATGCTCCCTATATGTCACATGGTATCAAGGTACCAGAATAGAAATAATGCTATGAATCATGTATGGATGAAAATACTGGAGCTATAGACAAAAACACCAGAGCCTGATAGCTATTAACCTGCTCATTTGTAGCTCCACATCACCAAGAAACACGCTTGGGAAAGGAGATGACTGAACCCTATGATAATATCTAATCCTGATAATATTAGCTTTTAAAGTAAAACTCATCATACCCTTAGGGAGGTATTCATTCATGCACTGCAGCAGAGCAACATCAAGATACTATCGCAGCTGTGGCCCACAGGGAGCAAAGCCACTAGAACCACAAGAGAGTCCAAAGGCTGCAAAACCAGCCAGTCTATCTTGGATGGATTGCCAAAAGGAGGAAGAAATAGAGTACAGCTTGTGAATCAGGTGATCTCAGGTCAATACTGGAAGAGTGAACCTATCCCTACCTGTAGGTGTTCTTCTGGTCATTTGCAATTACATTCAACTTGTCAGTGTAGTGGTTTGTGCTACAACGAAAAGCCCTCAACAAATACGCTGAGGTACACTGGTTCTACCTGAATCCTCATCAGATAACCTCAAAAGGCAATTGGGATTCTTGACAAGATGTATAACTCATGCTTAACATATATATCTATGAATAGTGTGTGCATGTGTGTAAGAGTATTTTAAACAAAGAAAGAATCTCCATATCTGGATTCATTCTTTGGATATTCTGTTTCTTTTTCCTCCCCGTCACGTTCCCAGGACACATCAATGAGTGTCATATGTACATTAATCTCACACACCATCATCTGCAAGATGCTTAACCTATCCAGAGTCTTCATTAGTTTTCTATGTGACAAGTGATGTCCCTCAGGGGTCTGTGCTGGGACCAGTACCGTTTAACGTTTTTATCAATGACATGGACAGAAGAATTGAGAGCAACATCAGCAAGTTTGCAGATGACACCAAGCTGTGTGGTGGTGTTGATACACCTGAGGGATGGGATGTCATCCAGAGAGACCTGGACAGGCTGGACAGGTGGGCTCAAGTAAACCACATGAGGTTCAACGGGAGCAAGTGCAAGGTTATGCACCTGGGCTGGAACAATCCATGGTATCAACACAGATGACGTGACAAGGTATTAAAAAGCAGCCCTGAGGAAAGGGAACTGGGGGTGCTGGTGGATAAGAAGCTGGACATGAGCAGACAGTGTGCACTTACAGCCCAGAAGGCCAATCACATCCTGGGCTGCATCAAAAGAAGTGTTGCCAGCAGGTCCAGAGAGGTGATTCTGTCACTTTACTCTGCTCTGGTGAGACCTCCCCTGGAGTACTGTGTGCAGGTCTGGAGCCCTCAATATAAGAAGGACATGGACCTGATGGAGTGGGTCCAGAGGAGGGTCACAAAAANCCTGCTGACTGCGGGGGGGTCGGACTAGATGACCTTTGAAGGTCCCTTCTGGCCCAGAGGATTCTATGATTCTATGTTTGCTCTGCCTCTGAAGTAGAATAGATAAGAAGGTTTGAAAAAGGGTTACTGAAAGTATTATACAGCTTGATAATCTCATGGGATCAAATCTGATTTTTCTACAAGACCAAGGAGTTTCTGTTTACTGTATTGGAGACTGTGGACCAAGTTATGCTGACCACTCAAGGCTTACAAACCTTTCTAGTATTAATCAGCTGAGAGACCAAGATGAGAGCTGTTCTGTTGTTTTGTTATTTAAATAAGCAGACCTTTCCTGGATTATGGGTTCAGAGCACTTTTCCATCTGAAGAGTCATACCCGTTCCTTACCTTCACGGAAATAAAATACAAAAGTAACTTCACCACTTCCTCTCTTCCCTAAACATAATTTTAAAAGCTGGAGAATTTTCTTAACTGAAAAAAAAAACCAAAACAAAAACCCTAAGTAAATTCCAATTTCCAATTCTCAGCTCCAGCACTGCAACAAAAAGGAAGTTGAGACTTTGACCCAAAAAGCCAGATTCTTAATTAGTGCAAACCTCTAAGTTCCAAATTCATCTAACACGAATCACTGCTTCCAACTGTTGAAGTAAATTCAGTGTACATCAGCAGCACAGCATCCCTTCCTACAAATGAAGGGAGAACAAAGGGAAACTGGATTTTGAATAAGGTACTGCACTATCTTTTTTTTTTTTGCCTCATAGTTAGTCTTCAGAAGTAGAAACATTAGCATTGACTGAAATAATCAACATCTAGGCAGGTTTTTCTACTGCAAGATAAATCAAGCTGTTTTGATACAGTCTTCCCACACCAAGCTGCATATTTCCTTTTTGCTTGATGGAGAAATTGGAATTGGTTAACATTAGGCTCTTAAATGATAATTAACTTTAGCAATGTTAAGAATGCCTTCATTCAGTTATTCATATTATTGGGATTGAAGGGGTTTTCGTGGCATAATTGTTACTGTTCCAGATGCATTATAACTAAAAAAAAAAAGAAGTGTTTTCTATTCTCTCTTTCTTCTTCTTAAAGGACTCACTGAAGCAAAATTTCAGTGAAAGATTAATGCAACTCTGGAGGAGATAAGTTTCTAACAAACAGGAAATTTTGAGCGTCAATTATCAGCATGAATTGAAATACAGTTCCTCTTTAGGAGGTTTCTGCTCTGAGTTTCCAGTGTAAAATCGAAGAACTGTATTTCTTTCTTATCTTATATATTTTGCTAATCAATTTACTCTAAACAAAGTGGGAGATGGTATTTCCCCAGTTTTCCCTCTCCTTGCTGTATGTTCCCTTGCACAGATTTTAATTCAGAGGTACATGCTTTGGGAAACATTTGGAGGGGAAGGCACGATTTGGCCCAGAGGTAGAGACTGTTTGCTTTGTTGCGATTTGGGACTGATTCAGTAGCACACTTCAATTATGATTCTTTGACTATTTACTAAAAAAGTGGAAAATGCTTAAGAGTGGTAGGAAAAAAGCTCTCCAAAACAACAGGCAAGAAGAAACGCATATAAGTCACATTTAGAAAAAGAAAAGCCATTTTAGGTTTCAAAGTTGATCATTGCACAAAGGCAGGACAGTTTTTAATTGTGCTTTCTGGAGTTTTACCTTTGGCAATTTGTTTTGTTTTAAAAACACAACTGAGGGAATACTACACTATAAATAAATATAAAAGCATGGATGCCTTAACAATCTTTCTGGGATCTGAATATCACAATTATTAGGTGTACCTCCTTTCTTCCTCCTCCCACCCCACTCACCCCCCGGCAGAGATTGCTGTATCTAACTGTATTCCTTGGCTACAACTTTGCTCCTTCACCTTACGAGCTCATTTTCTCCTGTTCTGCTTCCTTCCTCTTCTATGTGCTTTACGTCTGTCTACCTTTATATATATACACCCACATATATATGTATGTATATCTCCTGTATTCTCTGTCTCTCAGAAGAGTAATGTGCTGGTCGAAACATCCAGCAGAGGCTGCACAGGTCTGAGCCTCACCTACAGAGCTGAACCTTAGGAAAAGAGTGTAAGCACACGGCTTTTACACTATGGTTTATGTTAGTGCTTTCGGTGTATGCAAAGCAATGTATTTAAAGGTGATTTGCAAAGAAAAAAACAAGACCAGAAATCTAAGACAAAAAAACATCCCAAAAAAAAATTCCTAAGCCCAATAATTTTGTACTTCCTTACATTATAAAGGAATGAAGAAAACCAGAATTCTTATCTAAGACTGCACTAAAAATAATTATCTCAATACTGATCCTCACTGTCTTATACCAAGATTTCATGCCAAGGTTTCCCAAAGACATAATCCTTACACGCTCTCTCTCACACACACACATCAGTAATTTCTGAATCAATCGGATAGTTTCCTCAAAGATAGTGATTTTCATGAAACATTATGACATTATGTAGTTAAGCTGAGGAGGGAAGAGTAGCAACACTTCAACAGAGAGAAAGGCTGTAACTTGTGTTCCAGCCTTACTAGACACCAGGAAAAGTATGAATAGCAGAGGCGTTGAAATCGTACTTGCTGCAAAAAACCTTCAGCTGGATCTCACATCTTTTTAGACACCCAAAACTCCAGCTACTCGGGCAAATCTGTAAACAACCAAGGATTGCTGCTGGTGGAGTAACTTGATTGAGAACTTCTTTCAGAGTTTTGATAAAGGCAGTTCAATTAACTGACATACCTGATTAGGTAGCCTAACAATCTGATTTAGTTAACCTAAACTCCTATTCCTCCTATTTCCCTACTGCAGCATATATCTGTGCTTTGAAGACACAAGCAGCATTCATCACATCTGCAAGACAACTGGGACAGAAATAATTCCTCCCACAGAAATCTTATTAAACATTCCTCAAAACCATCCACGTATCATAACATAAAAGGAAATTTTATGGGAAAAAAATTACTATGTAATTTAAGCACATGACAATCGTCATTGAGTGCATAAGGTGACACAGATGTCTCCCTTCAGGTTATCTTCTGCCAGATGTCTCAGCTAGCAGATTTGAGTGGTAAAAAATACATAACTATATTCAGTAGTCACATTCATTTTTCCCTTGGTCTGTTATTCTGCTACTAATGTTGTTTGAACTAAACAAACATGAAACTTTTTTAGAATGGAAAGAAAAATTTACCATAGCCAAAGCATCAGCTTGTCAACCACACTGTTCTGGTTTTGGCAACCAGAGAATAAATTGTCTAATAAATTATTTATTGTCATGTTTAAGAACTAAGGTTAACAGTAGGGATGGACAGAAAAACCCTACGAATTGCTGCACAAAGGACAGTGTGATTCTGTATGCCTCACCCAACACCAGGAATTTTGTCTGTGTGCAGAGTGTAGAACCAAAGTTATTCTTTGGGTAAATAATTCATACCACATACTGCTTTAAAGGAACTAAATGCAGCCCATTTCCCCACATAACCAAGAGTATAGTTTAGCAAAGGAATTAAAGCTTTCAATCCTGGTGTGTGATTGTGCAAGAGAACCACAATGAATTCATAGTTAGGTGGAACAGGTTTTTTCCACATCTCTCCCCCCTTGCCCCATATACAAGCAAGAGTAAGTTGAGTTTGGTTTGGTTTTAGAACAGCTTTGATGATTCAAGTAACAGCTCAAATTCAGCTCAAATTAGCATCACAGAGGCTCTTCTCCAGCTTTGTTGAACTAAAAATTGAACATAATATTGCAAAGAGCAATACACTAAAATAGTCAGTCTGCTAAGTGTCACCTCTTGTATCAAACACCTAAAAGGTTTTCCTGTGATTTACTGCTTAATTACAGCTACAGTCATGCTGCAGAAGAAGCCCACTCTCAGTGGTTTTTCCTTAGATTTATTTATGCCTATTTTTGAGAAAGTTTATCTTAAAATTAGGGTATGAATTAAAGCGTCCCTACCAGATTTGACAAGGAGGAAGAATTAATCTATTGTATAACTGAAGCATACAATACCTGCAGGCAAAGTTCAGAAGTACAGTTTATCAAAATTTGCGAGAACACCACAAACACTGATTACATTTTAAGGTCAACTGGTCGCTTTTTAACTCTCAAGCTCTTAATTTTGCAACACTGTCTGTGGTATCAGATATACTACACAATAGGAAAGCTGTTGTGGGGACTTTGGGAAGCACAGTTGCCTCGATAAGCAAACTGAATGCCATGTCTTATGGTATTCTCTTGTCTATCTTATTTTAAAATAACATTCTTAAAGTGTTTGTCCTCCAATAATGGGCGTGCACCTGCAACTTCAAGTTCCCTTTGGGAGGCCATACAGGGCAGGAAAATTAACAATGTATAGCCATGAGACATTCTTTCTTGAAATAACAATTCTAATTGTCATGCTCACTAGAAAGATATTAATTGACAAATTCCAGTATGAAATTTGATATTTCCAAAGGGAAAAACTGAAAAGATAAGCAAGATCCTACACTGTCTGAGGAAGTGTAGGCATTGAATGGCTTTCATAGTTTCAGCTAATGGAAGACTGCATTTACCTTGTAAATGTATTGCCTTTTTTCTTCTCTTTTTCTGCTTACTACTATTGCATTTCCATTGTGCCAGGCTAAGCAACTGTAGGTAGCAATCACATCAGAATTAACCTGACTGTTCGTAATGAGGAAGAAAATGCAATAAACAGTAATTGAATTGCAGGAAACACCTACCATGTAGAAGTGACTCTAAAGGGTTTGGAAAACTTATATGGAAGGAGGAGGTGTAAACACACCTGCCATGAGCCCCAATCCTGTTCCTTCCTCAAATCCTGCTAAAGTGAAGATGCGCCCACAGCAGGTTACACCTTACTCCTGTGATGTGTGTATATAATGACACACATTTCACAGCAGTCCCAGAGGATCTCTCTCATTGCCCCTTCACTTTTGTCCCACTCCAGGTGCCTCCCCCCCAAACCATCCAATGCTCACACATGTATTATACTCCATTCCTCAGATCTTCCAGCAGTCACTCTCAGGACATGCATGGATCTGACCCACAATTTATCCAATCTAATGGATTTAAGTGCTCTCGTTTCTTGGAATCTCTCAGGTTTTTCCTCTTTTGTTTTGCCATTTAACAGCAGACAAACAAATAAAAACATAAGTTCCTCTTCAGTATTTACCTGAAATTCCCATGACTGCTAATGGCATGGGCATTAAGACAATAGATTTGAATATTTAAGACTGCAGACCTTTGAAGAGCCCCAGGTTTCTAAGGATTCATTCTGTCTCTTTTTCCTTACTTTACAGCAACCAACCACAATGCAAGTGTTGCTTGTTTTGTTTAAACTCACACACAACAATTATCGGAGCTACTTGTTTTGAATTCTTCAGCTGTCTCACATAGAGAGGAGTCTGCACCAGAGCGGAGCCAAAACACCAGCCCAGATTATCATGATATGGTGATCCGACAGCGTGCTGAGCTGCACTCAGTCACAGAACAGAATGTTCTATTCCAAAAATACAATTGAAATATCTGTTTTTCTCTACTGATACCAAGCTTTCCCATAGTAGGTGGTGAACTACATGCCTTCTGAAGCTATGTTTGTCCTTATCTTTGCCTTCAGTCAGGGTATTCTCTGTACTTCCAGAAGTGGAAACAGATCTGCAAATATTCATACACCATGGGCACGTCCAAGTGCCACCATTCTGACTGCCTAGCACTTCAATTTTTATCTGTGTCCTTCATCTTCTCTCTCCTCCCTGTCTGGCTTGAAAGGGGTTTATTTTAGATTCAGATAATTTAAGACTACTGCACCTAATAAGAAATTGTGTAGGAAGTTTTTCTCCTCTCCTGCCATTAAGAAAAATAAGAAATGCTTATATTACATATATTTCCAATTCTCTGTATGCTAATGGTAGTAACTATGGTGCAGAATTTCAATCTGCTACAATGGTGCATTTTTTAGTTATACAGTAGTAAGATTTTCATTAAAAATATCCAGTCACCATATAGTTTCCTACTAGTTGGGAATTTACCTTTCCTTTTTAAGGAAAGAAGGATTTTGCGATATTCCTGCAGCAGTGCACATAGACATATAGCAGGGGCCCAAATAACTTCTGTAGCCATTGGGCAATTTTGGTCAAATTGAACTTGCCTACTCTCAGAGGGAAACCCCAGGGGAGAGCAACATTACAAATAATACCATCCCAAGAGAAGTTACAGACAGAGTTCACACCTTGTCAGATGGCAGAGGACCTAACCACTGAATGCCATTGCCACGAGTAAGTCTACCTGCTGCTCCCAGAATTAATTCTGTGTGCCAGCACTGCAGGGAGAAAGGAAAAACAACAGGTCAATTTTTCTTTTCTCCTGACTATATTCACTCTCAGCTGGCCGCTGGGGGTAAGGGAAGGAAGAGCAGGTGGAAATAGGGAAAGGATGCCGTTAAAATCATATGCTGAAAGTTGGAGTAGGTGAGACACTTTCTTAGAGTACAGTCCTATTCCGAAGAATCTCCTCTGAAAGATGGTTCCCAGCACAAAGTTCTGCAGGAGTCTTTCTCTCCACCAGCCTAAAGACAAAGGTAACCCCTGAAATTAAATGGCTAAAGTTACTTTAATTAGCCATCATTATTCACATTTGCAGGGATAACTTTTATCCAAATCCAGTCTCAGAATATAAACATTGTCACAGTCAAGTACTTCAGCGCATAGTATACTGTCTAGATCAACCAAAGATCAGGTCCAGAGGAGAGAAAATACTCAATGGCCCCTATTTTATGCTCCAAACCTATGGTTGTAAAGCCAAAGGACAAGATTTTAAAAAGAAGTTGTTGAACTTTCCAAGGGGCCCAGAATCCTCACAGTAACTGTGTCTGCCATTTTCTTGGACAGCAAAAAACATCAGCTGTAAGGGAGACCCCAGAACAAAAAGACTGCAGCACTTCCTGCAACTACTCTGCAGCTGGACTTCGGGGCAACACAGCCTGCTACTGTTAGAACTAAACATGAATTAGGCAAAATACATACCCAGTGTGCTGAGGGAACAGCTGAAGTTTGATATTAGCTTCTTTGAAACTCTACTAGGCATCTTAACACTTGGATACATATTTGAAACTTACTTATACATCAAATCAAATGTGTACCATGCAGATTTCAATGTATAACCTTCTTTTCAGCAATGATATTTTGTCTGAATAGCTTTAGATTTTAATAATTACCCTCTTACAGCCTAAAAGCAGGAAAGTTATGAGAAAGAGGCAAAACCACTTTGCTATTGAACTAAATTCAAATAACATCCAAAGTATTTACATACCGTGAGAGATTCCAAAAGTAAATGTATACTGTCTGAAAGTGAGTTTCATATTATATTATTAGATCTGCTGCTCCACATCAATGGCCACACTGAGCCAGACTTTCTGTAACAGCCAGTGTCAGATACATGGAGAAAGAGCACAAGAGCAGGGCAAGCATGAAGTGATACTACACCAGCTCATTCCTCTGGTTTTGGGGAACTTTCTGACCCACAGAGGATGTCTTTGCATTCAGAAGGACCTCAGGGGCTCTCATTTGTCTCATCATTTCTGAACCCAAGCATACCTAACAGCATTAGTATAACCACATGCCAACAAGTTCCCCAGAACTATCTTCTTTCTTGTCCTTTTCCAGGCCCACCACCTGGTCAGTATCATTTGAGGCTCATCCAATCCTTACGTTATGAGAAAGTGTAGTTACGTGTTTCTCAGTCACCTTTTCCACTCCACCCAGCATTTTAGAGCCTTCTGCCATGCCCTCTTCAGCATTAATTAGCAGCGTTAATTAGCTGGGGTTTGTGTGGTAGTCATTCCACATGTCTGAGCATTCTTGTCACTTTTCCCCTGTACCTGTTGCAATGTGAAATGAGGAGGTGAAAGTTGGAAAGGTGCTGGATTTCAGATAGTGCATTGGAAGTGTTTTAAAGGGGTAGGAGCCCTGAGTTAAGTCACTTTCTCAGTCAAGGTTAGAACCTTGTAAATCTCAGCCTGGAACTGGCTAATTCTAAACGAACTAGCCCAAGGACAGGAAGCAATTCGGCATATTAGAGCTGCATTTTGCAAGTGCTGCTTAACCTAGTTTAAAAATCTTAAGATATAGCTTAGTCTGAGCTAAGTAAAACAAACATGTATCACACACATTCTTCTGACCATCTTTTCTCCCAGTTTCCACTCTCCCAGAAAGCTGTCATAAAAGGCTCCTCCCCTGGGGTCATGCTCTGTGTTAGCTCCACTTGTCTTTCCTCCCCCAGACTGCAACATACAGAGAAAGAACTTCTGCAATTCCTTTTCCCTAGCTCTCATGTGTCTGGCTTTGGCCCAATGATTTTATAGCAAGGAAATCCCCCACCTAACTCTTTTCTGATCCTCCAACTCTCAGGTTGCTTCCTCTTGGAATGCCTTTCTCTCTGTCCTAAAGTTATCTTCACATTTCAAAGACGAGGAATAACATGGCAGAAGGAAAACAAGACTTGAAGGCAGGGGGCTAGGGGTATAGGCATAAGGTATTTATATAGTCAAAGTTATGAAGCAACAATTTTAATGACCCCACAAATCAAAAATAAAGGAAAAAAAAATCAAGGCCTATATCATCTGGAGACATCCTGAAGAACATAAATCACTACTAAGTAGTGTGGAAAAATGGGAGTTGTGCTTGAAGTAAGCTGATGAGGTCAACATTATCACTTCCTAGGTTCAGAATTCAGGACTAGAAAAAAATATCCTTATCTGGTGGGAGTCAAGAGCTTCTTGACCAAATATAAGAGGCCATAAAATTGCTTCTCAGATTGCACTCCTAACATACAACTTGCTTTACATTAAAGGAAGAATAAATTTCACCATCACATTTTCCAATCACTATTTAATGGCACAAGTCAGGAAGGCTACAGTGTAAAGTTCATGAATTTTCAGATATATTCTGAAGGTAAGAATTTTACCAGAACAGTAGCTGTAAAATTTTAGCAAAAGCATGTCATAGTCCTATAATTTTGCAATCTTAAAACAGACTTATGAAAAGTCTTCTGAAATGGTCATCTTATTTCATTAGGAACAACAAGACTCTTTAGTTGTCTGTCTTCTCCACAGTTTTTTAATTCACCCTGCACTGCTCAATGTAAAGACACACACATACACAGTTAACACAGAAAAGCTAAGCATGTTTCTGAGTCCTGCTACAGCAACTAGCATTACAAGTCTAAAATCCAACTCAGTTCGTATATTGGAATTCTCTAAATTCAATCTGTATGCTTGTAAAAATATGCAATAAGCTATGAATGCTTGGGTCATTCGTAGAAAGAAAAGAACATGTGATCAATTTACAAAGCTAAAGAGGATCTTGCTAAGTCAAAAACATAAAAGTGCTTTTAGATATGAAGGAATTTGACCTATATAATGTCATTCTGATTTTGAACTTTCATGAAGACATTATCCATACAATTTTGAGCTGAACGAGTCAGCTTAAAAACTCCTTAATTATTCTTAAATATTGATGTTTTGCTGTAGCAAAAAAGCATCCAGCTCCTCTCAGTGCCTGTAACATTGAGTCAGGTTCATCTAGACTGACCAAGATTATAAGGAACAATTTCTTGTGAAATAAGCAGAGGCTGCTGCCTTTGGATCACCCTGCAGCACACAGTTTACTAAACAGACACACACAAACTGTGTTCACTGGGGACTGCCTTGCTTTGAACCTCTCAAAGTCCTCTTGTTGAACAAAATATGGTTCAGGCTTAAATAAGAGCCCTGTCCTTGCTGACCTGAGGTAAGTTTAAATCAGTGCTAAAGGCCCTGAAGATCCATTACCAGTTCTCTCACTCTCACTACTGACTGCACACCACTTTAACATGTTTCTCCTCCTTACACATGCAGCTAGCCAGAAGTAGGTATATTCTGTATTGCACTTGCTGTAAGCTAGACACACTGGGCACTCAAGAGTATGACCAGAAATCTTGCAGGATTTAATTTACAGTCTTGCATGTTGTAAAAACCCCGAGGGCAGGAAACTCTCATGTTCTATGTATCTATAAAACAACATGCATACCTATGACACTGTATAAATTTCAGAGGATCAGATTAAAAACATCTGTAGACACTCTGGCTGATCTATTGTCTTGCTGGCTGCTGTTTCTTCATAATTTTTGAAGGCAGACGAGCCATTTCACGCAACAGGATCGCTAGCAGTGCTGATGCAGCTACATATAAATCTGTGGCAACACATTAACAAGAGACATGATGAAGAGAGAAATTAAAAAATAATAATAATATGTCCTTTAGGCATGACTTCCTGACAGGTTTCTGTTTGATTTTTATTTACTTTTTGCCAAGAAAAGATAGGAAACGTGGATGACTCAAACAAAACCGTTTTGAAAATGTGGTAGGAGGCAGTAAGGACAACATTTTTTTGATTCAGAACTAAGTCTGTTGTGATGCAATTTTTCTCTGGCTGCCCAGAACTGTCAACATCTATTCATCTATTGTAAATTGCTTCTGTGAAAGCAAAAATAATGTATGTCCGCAACATGGTGACAGTCACAGAAGATATAAAGATATTCACAGGCTGTGCAAGTATTGAGTGCAGAAATAATGCTACAAGGGAAGCAGACTGTTATTGATACCAAGCAGGGAAGGGAACAACTACATTTCCAAGAGAGAGGCAAAGAGGAATCCTAAATTTAGAACAAAATTCAGAACTGAAGCCAAGATACTGTCACCACCAGAGCTGCGTTAACATCTCACAGAAAATCCTTCAACAGTGTTAAACTCAGCTCCTTTCGGTTTAGAAGAGGGAAACAAAATCAGTTCACTTCACGTGAATCTTCCTTCAAATCACTACCTAAAAATTCAAATTGCAACACTTTTCTCTCTACCTACCTATATGCTTTTCTAAATTGATTATAAGCCTTTAGCTCTGACTCCGTAGTCAAACTTTTGGCAGCTGGTCACACGGTAGGTCTCCTGAACTGAATGAGCCTGGTATGTGTTTGCAGTACACCTCAGGTGGCTTTTGCAAAACATAAGCATTAATTAAAAGTCACTCCATCTTATAAGAAACTTCACTTTTGCAGTGAGAAATTAAGAATGTTTTGAAAGACAAGAGTAAAATGCCAGAAGTGTGAAACTATATGAAAAATGTTTTTTTCAAAATGAGATGACCCAAAGATCATAAGTCAGATCTTTTCACATGCAAGTGTTTCCCTCCACCTTTCCACGTTACTCTTTTAGTCCTATCCGTACTTAATCTCATTCATTTCCCTCTCTCCTTCCAGCAAGTAAGTGATCTAGTGATGATACCTTCTACAGCTACATTCACAAGTTCGGTGTTCTCTATTCAACTTTTACCACTCTTTTTTCAAAGAAACACTTTGAAGCCTAGCAAGAAAAAGATGTTATGGAGCAGAACACTTCCCCCCCTACTCTTCTGAAAAGAGAGAGGTTAGCACATACATACATATGTATGAAGACCTACATAGAGAATCCACATAGCTTCCAAATGCAAGGTATGCAAAGCATTTACATTGAGACAATTTTTGTCTTTCATGTCACAAGTCTGGATACCAGAAACTTTCATTCTGCAAAGAAGACAGGACGCTCAGTCTGATCAGGACATTCACCTAGTAAACATATCCCATAAAAACTGAGATTGTCTAAAAATGAAGTTAAACGGTGATCAAACTGTACTCTTGCCTGCTTTACAACCAGAGGGTGCCAGGCCAGCTCGATAGCAAGGGCTTAGCAGGTGTAAGACACATCTGTCGTAGCTGGCAGCCTTTTATATGCTGCTCCATGACTGTAGGTGTACTTAAACCCTTCTTCCTCAACCTCCTCCCTGTGCGCAGGAAGGGTCTGACGAGAAAAGTCAGTCAGAATCTTAGATAGTATATTGCTTACTATAAAAGATTTTTATTAAAACACACAAAGTGCAACAATAAAGCACCTTAATGATTAAGGACAGAATCAGGTTACTACTGGCACCAGCGAAAAGGATAGAGTCTCTGTCATGTTGTTCCTGCCGCTGCAGAAGCAATCAGTAACTGAAGAAGGAAAGAGCTAATGAAGGCAATTGAATAGCATTGAAAACAACAAAATCCAAGCAAACCCTAAATTCTGATCCCACAGCACAACACAACCTTCCCAGCTATGCAGTGCTGCAGCATTTACTAAAATCAGATTGTGCTTTTAAAATGTAGCTCATATTGGGAGTACTATATATTTGGAAGAGTTGCGGGCCATTAACTCTAGGCCTACTAGTCTCCATGGATTCATCCTAGATCTGCCGCTGGTTTGCTCATATACCATTTTGTTTCTTTTTCAAACCCTAGAGAAAAGAAAGCTCACAATTTAGAATAAAATTCTCAAGAATGTCAGGAACAGCTCACAAGGACAGTTCAGCTGTTCTGTAACAAAGCCTTATTTATAAAACGTATATGATTCTCTTTGGAAGTCAGGAATTTAAACAAATAGAGTTTTAATTGTCCCTTTTGGAGATTTATTTCAGTGAGAAGCACAAGCATGTATTCATTCCTTCAGACCAACAGTATCAGAACCTTCTTTTTTATATCTCACTAGAGTTTAGGGGTTCTTCCTTCATTGCTTTTTTAACCTCATGAAGTTAAAACCCTTCACAAATTTTTTTGAACACACTAGGAAGAAGAGCAGCAGCTGTGAAGTTCTTGGCCAAAATCAGAAACAGTTCCTATTAGGTCTGGATGGTGGTAGGGGGAAACAAAATGGAACACCACCATCCCCCATACACATGCTTTCTGTCAAAAGATAAAGAAAAGTAAAACTAGTACCAAAAAAAAAAAAATCAAGTGAGTTTTGCAAGACTACTTAGGGGAGAAGAATGAAAACATATCGAGGGTATTCATTTCAACATTCTGTTACCCTAAAGAAAAGTGATTTTTGTTTCAACTAATATAGTAATGTAATGTAAGCGAAGGTTGAAGAAAAACATAAAACCAACCATCAGTCTTTTCCCCTCCTTTAAGAACAGTTAGAAGTTTCCTAGTTTGCTTCCTATCCTGAAGGGAATCAACTCTAAAAATTCCCTCTTAAATCAACCTTTTCATCTAGGGCTTCTTCTTAACAGTTGCCTACAGTTCTTTCCCAAATAAGGGGAGGAGGAAGAAAAATCAGAATTTTGTATACTCTTTCAAAACTATCTTCCCTATCCTCCCCTTAGTACTCATTTAGAAAGAGTTTCTCAACCAGATAGATCTTCCAGTAACTCAGACCAGTTAACCACATGCTTTCATTCATTCATCCAATCACTAATGAAGCTACAACCACTTAAAACAGCTGAAAAACCTGACTCCCTCTGCATTTACCTTTTAAGTTCTTGACAAAGGAATGCTTTTAATACACAGAGGACTTGAGGTATGGAATTATTGCTAAGTCACTTCCCTTTTGTCTTAGCACTTCAGCAAGCCAGCTGTACCCTGCACTGTGTCAGTATTTTCTGTCATCTTGCCATCCTTCATGTGACTTGATGTATGCATTATTAATCCAGGAATGCAAGGCAAAAAGTTTAGCAGGTGAAAGATTTCTTCCTTTTTCTAGAACTGCAAAAGGCTATTGTATAAGCAGAGAAAACAAACTGAAAAATATCCCAAGGATGAGTTCGATTTCCCTCAGACAAAACACATGATCATTCCCATTCTACATTTGTAGAATTTAAACATACAAAATGCCACAAAAGTACATAGAAAACTTTAACACATACTCACTATTAGAAATAAATTATGAAAACCATCTGCATATGAGGATACGTGACATGAAACACAAGGAGTCATGTAAACAGTGCTCTATGATTTATCCTAATACTGGGAACTGGGATGAAGGCTTTTAATCAGACGGTCTCCAACAAGAGCCGTGTTGCCTGGGAAGTAAACACGTGTGTAAACATTTTTAATAAAGACATATAGCTTGTATCAGAAAACAAGCCTTCTTTTTGCATCTCTTTTGCATGACAAAATACACATACACTTCATCACAGCTACAAGCATGCAAAGTTACAAAGGCTTTGACAGTTTCAGTCCTGCTTCTACTGGTAATTTACTTGGCTCATTTGTGTGTGTAAATTTACCTACCAACTTCCAGAACACAGAGAAAGATAGAATGATAGAATCATAGAATTGTCCAGGTTGGAAGGGACTTTTAAGATCACACCAAAACTTTAGTGAGAATATAAGGATTCCCTAATGAGTCATTTCCACAAAAGGAGCATAATAAAGTCTTTGAGATACAAATCTGTCTTTATTTTCACGTGATACGTAACATGAAGCTGTCAACAATAAATCTTAAGAGGGGAAAATGAGGAAACATAGCACATGATTCAATTGCAGTTTTATCCTCTGTACTTTTAGCAAAAGGAGAAGGAATCCTTGGATACAGAGTGGCAACATTTGAGGGAGACATAACAGTACTACAAAATTATGATAGAACAAATAAGAGCAAAAGCTTGATGCCACCCAGTTCCTTTCCATTTCACAGTTAAAAAGACTATAATGGCTCAACTGAAATTTGGCTACGGAGCAGAGACTGGTAGACTTTTACAGAGCAATGTGATAATTGCTGGGATCTTTAATGACAAGTTGCCACATAAAGCATAGGCCAAGACAAACTGAAGTGTCACATAAACTAACAAGGAAGTACTGCAGATGAGTAGCCAACCCACTAGTGTGAAAAATAGCTGGCAAGATGAAAAGATATTCACATGTACTGTAAGCACATGGGAAGGAGAGGCCAGTGCTATTGCCTGGGTTTATGGTTTCCTCTTGGAAATGCCTATGATGTGCCACATGTTGTTTAATGCAAAGTCTAGTCCAAATTTTGCACCTTCTAGATCCCAAAACAGTTTTAAGCCATTACCTTTACAGGTAAGGAAGCCCCAGCTTCTGCAAATTCTTTCCCACTGACATTCAGATCACACATTCTCAGGATTTCGAAGCATACTTGTTTTTCTTGAATATAGTACCACAAATATCCAGAGGCATTTTGAAGAATTTTCTTCTGTAAATGTTCACACAATTATAACCTCTAAACAAGCCCCTGTTCAGCAGTTTAGGCACCCTAAATGTGTTCTGCACATGATCTGACCGGATACAAATAGTCAGTGATTCAACTAGATGAGCCCAGGGCAAGCCTTTCACTGACCAAGGTATTTTTTGCTTCAAAACAAAGAAACACAAATTGCTATTTTTATAATTGGCATCCCGAATCCCTCTGTGACAAACTACTATCCCCCAACATCAATCACAGTTTTATAAGAACAGCAAGAAACTGCAAAACTTGCAATTGCATTGCAAAAGCTTTTTCCATTGTATTTAAGCTTTCTCCTTTGATGGGATCTACAATATATTTATGTTCCAGTATTTGAACGATATAGGAAGCCAAATTACAGCTAAGAAGCACCATACCTTCAGCTGTAGTAATGAAGGTAACTCATAGCATGCACTCTGCAGTGTCACAAATCACGAAGAAAACACCACACAGCCTCTTCTGCCAAAGGAAGTGTCTGTACCTGATGTGACAAACCAGGATTACATGCTGCACCACCACTCAATTTCTGTGCATAAATGCTGGGGAATCTCAGCTACATTCACTGACAAAGACACATTAATTTGCACCAAACTCCCCCTATCTTTTTAACAATAGGGTGCAGATTCAAGAATAAACTCAATCTCACATTTAAAATAACTGAAAAGTGATTGATCAACCACTGCCAAAGTACTCAGAACAAAGTATTCATGTAGGACAAGCCCTGCTATTTCTCACTCATCTTTTGAACTACAAGGTCAAAGAATAGTAATTTTGCATGGCTCCTCCACCAGACAGCTAGTGATTGCCTAGAAGAATTGTAACATTCTCCATTCATTTTGTCAGAAAGCATCACTTCTGGATGCTGAGCCTTCTGGATACAGTGTTTTGAAAGGGTGGCAATAAGTAATTTGGAAGATTTAAAAATGTCATGTTTCTTTCACACTATCAAGATGCCTGAAATGATGGACTTAAGAACCACTCTTCACTAGGTCGGGAAGATCCTCAACTTGTACTATGGCAGCAGCTCTTCCTAAAACAAAGGCAGATGAGCTTTGCTATTGAGTTTCGGTGCGGATATGAGTCTCTCTCCAAAGAGTTTTACCTGGAAGGAAAGAGGTCAGAAGTCACATTAAGAAGAAAACCATGACTGAATTACTGACCTGTTCTGGTAAAGAACAAGTGGATTTTTAAAATGGGTTATTTATTGAAAGAGTTTTAAAGCTCCAAATTGTGAACTGTCTCTGTTTATGTGCTGTGTTGAAGAAAGTCAGACTTGGCACATGTTTCTCATTAACTATACTAAAGCAGCTCAGTTTCCCTAGAAATCCCCAGTTTCTCCTCTGCAACACAGTAATCTAGAAGTCCCTTAATTTTAGCTCTTCAGTCTGAAAGGGTAGCACATACATAAGTAGTGCTGAGTGAATGCTGCTGAAATGTCTATGATTATGTGGAATGCTAAAGCAAATTGGCTTGCTTGGCATGTACAACATCATTAAAATCCTCAGAATAAGGTCTAAAAGCAAGGAAGTCTCAGAGATGTTTGTATAATGCGTTTCACTCCTGAAGCTTTCACGTGGCTATCTTAAGTATCTGTCAGTGCAATCAAGAGACAATGTGTGTTCCAGGATCCCAGTCACATAACTTGTTTCAAACCGGTCATGGCAAAAAGCTAGCCCCTACACAACCCAATATGTTGTCTATGCCCGAAATATAGGCCAGTATTTGCACATTTTCAGAATAACCCTAGAACCTGGACACAAACAATTTTTAAAATTTGTTATTAGTTCTGAACAGGAAGAAGTAGACTGGGCCAAATACATTACATAGCTTTTCTAGCACTCATTATAACAAGAGTCACATTTAGAAACCTAGTCTGTATGCTTTCCTCCGATTTTCTCATGTTCAGGCAGATTAAATCACTTTGGAACTGTTTGCTTGTTTGTTGAGAACAGCTTTCAAGATGAGGTAATTAAAGGAAACCTATCAATTCAGTATATATTTTCAAGTTAATAATGTTGACATACTGTTCAAATAAACCTCCAATTTACTACAATCTGTTTTTAGACAAGCCCTCCATTTTAACCTCCAAATGGAAGGAAAACTAAGTGACTTTCCTCATCTCACTTAATAGAGAACATATGTTCAAAGATAATGCTGTAGGCTTGTTCTGAGAAGCTGTTCTTCCTCTGACAGAGCTGCAGTGAGCTTGCATAGTAACACTGATACATAATCAAAGTACACATTGCCATAAAGCTCACGCACTGCAGAGGTCACTTCAGAAAAAAAGAGACCAATGATTGGAGCAGCACATACACATTCACGAACAAAAGCATCCTGGCCACAGGTGATAAAGGAACCTGGTGTATCTCCTGTCAGCTGGAGGGATCAGAACTGAGTCACCACCTCAATCCATTCTTTTATTTTTTTTTTTTGGCAGAGGGCCCAGAGGGGAAGACGAGCTGGAGGTGATAGTGAATGGACAGAGAGAGGACGGAAAGCAGGAAATAGAACTGAAATAGAACTATTTTAAATCTTTGCATTACAAACTCTCTGGAATAATTTCAGGTGGAAAAGCGACAGTAATATCGACAGGAACTTTCATTTGTTTGATAAAGATTTATGTAGAACATATTTATTTTATCATGTGCACAAAGAATGTAGTTGTCACTTGCTTCTCTGGGTCTCAACATTTTAATCTACAAAAGAAGGTTAATTCACCTACTGAGGCTACTGAACATGGTGCCGGAAAAGCCATTAATAAAATTCACATTCCTTGAATCCCAGTCAATTTGTTGATTTGTTAGAACATGCCTATAAACAAGCCAACATTTTACTTGTATCCAGAAATCAATCAAAGCCGCTTCAGTGTATTGTGCTTAATACCACACCATCCCACCACTAAGATGGGGCCCAAGTGTGACAACTTACATTCAGTAATAAAAGAAAAACAAAGATCCATCACCAGACCTTCTTAATGTTTAGTTGCAGATTTATTTGATCCAAGGAAGCCATGCCACATTAAACCTTTCAAGTTCAGACCCACCAAATCAAACAATGACAAGACTCACTGAACGATTCTTCAGTATGATTTGGCACACCCTATGTCACAGTCACTTGCCTAAGAAACCAGAAAGTATACTTATACTTTCAACTGTTTTAGCAGCAAGAAGTGAATAAGCTTTTCACGATGAACCGTGAAGTTATCCTTAAATCTCGGGATTCTGGGGCATAAATCTACATCAACATACAGCTTTGGCCCCGCCTCTACCTCAAGAACAAAATAAAACACCAGCAGCAGCGAGAAGCCCTTTTTGTTAAATGCTTGATACCATTTGACTGATCAGGGGATGAGGCATTAGTATGGTAGTGGGCACTGTAGCTCTTCCTCTGCTTCACCAATTCTCTGTTTCGTGACAGAG
Organism: Nycticryphes semicollaris; assembly: GCA_013400055.1. Taxonomy (NCBI): domain Eukaryota; kingdom Metazoa; phylum Chordata; class Aves; order Charadriiformes; family Rostratulidae; genus Nycticryphes; species Nycticryphes semicollaris. The sequence goes on from VXBJ01005271.1 coordinate 147,483, forward strand.
CTGTGGGGGAGAAGCACTTTTTAATTTGTTTATTTTTAAAAGACCATTTCCCATTTCCTTACTTGTACACATGACCAAGACCCTGACTTTGGGTGGGGGTGGTTTTGTTGTTTGTTTAAATGTAGAGAGCATCCCAGGTAGTGTTGCATACGTTGCTGAGAGAAGCCTCAGGTTAAAATGCTGGCAGCACTGCAGCTAACTTTAGGAGTGACTATGGTTCAGATTTCAAAAATAAAGGTGGCAATTCAACCTGTGGTGCCTAAGCCTACACTTAAGATGCCAAAATATGGACATAAATGTCTCAATAAATGGTTTGGTTTACAAGAGACCCAAGTCCTACTTTAAATGTTTTGATTACCAGAAGTGCTTGTGCAAATCACTTCCATTTATTGCAGTGGTAGCTGCTGCTGATCTCCAGCTAATAAGCCTGAAAAGCTACCAAGGGTCTGTCTTTAAATTATGGGGCATTCACTGGAAGAACTGATTTTCTGCACAGCTTACCAGTCTCTGCAAACAGGAAAAAAGAGTGTGATTTAAGTCAACCATGAGAAGTGGGGTTTGTTTTTAATTAAGTTTGGGATGAAAAATAAATAGTACTACAGAGCAAAACACAGCACTTGAGCTTTCCTTGCAAGAAAGAATTAAGTTTACAAAACAGTACCAGGAGAAATAGCTTTTTATTTAGCAGTTCAGTAATTCAGTGTTTCATATAGGCTCAAAGCCTTTCTTTGCCCAAGATCTGAACCCCAAGCATCTGGTCTTCCATTGCTGCTGTTGCCATGTGTTTCCTAAATATCTATCTAGACCCAAAGAACAACCATTAGGGAATCCTTGGCATGGAAGCCACAAGAAAGGTGACACTTTAGATGCAGTTGACTTGTGTTTGAAACACAGACCTAAGCCAGGGCATGAAATTTCTGCAGTATTTATTCACAATCTCTTGCTCCTATACAGACTTGGTGCTTATTGTAGATCATGTCAAAGGAGAAAGCTTAACTTTACGCCAACCACCTGCACAAGAATAACCAAAGATGCTGTCTCCATGACAGTGCTTACTCAGACCAACTCCTCAGCCACAGAAATTTTGATGTTTCAAGTGACAGTGTATGACAGACAAGAAATCCCAAGCTCCCTCTAAGTAAAACAGAAGTTCAGAAATGAAGCAGGTGGGATGCTTCATTCCATACTCCTAGGTAAACATTTCATACAGCTTCCTGTACTTTGAGTTGCTGGGGATCAGAAACAAAGCCTGGAATATCAAAGTGAGGAGAAGATTAACTGTAGCATCAGAACATAAGATGAGATTTCTCCAATCAGGATGACTTACTAAAGAATGTATCTGTAAGCCCCAGGTAGTTTGTCACATACATCTCTTTAAAAATGCAAAATTACGTACCATTAAGCCACAGCCCAAAGAGTACAACGAATAAGAAACCTTGATAAATGTGCAATTTAGAATAATTTTTAAATTTTGCATAAGTGACACCAAAAAAATACCAAGTCAGCTTGAAATAAAATTCCCATAAAAATTGTCATTAAAAACTAAGGTTTGGGCATTGAAAAACAATATAAAGGGTTTTTTTCCCTCATCCATTTGGGAGGGATTTTTGTTTTAGTGGAACTGTTTGCAGTCTGTTCTATAAAAATGGATCAGTCTGGCATCAGTAGATGTTACTCAGCTCAAGGCAAACAAAGTTAGGAGTCAGAAACTTTGCCAGCTTCAGCCACCACTGTATGCAAGTTGAAAAGCTATTTATTCTGTTCTTCTAGTTCTGAAGTAAAATTTTAAGGTTTGTAGACAATAAAATCCTGGGCACTGAGCAATTTAGCTGCAGGTGTTTTATGTATGAGTCCTTGTCTATATTCTACCCACAACGTACAGTGAGCAACAAGAAAGGCAAAGTGAGCTTTAAGTGAACAGTCATGACTGCAGAAGTCACGTGCAGGTAAACACCACCTCCATTATCAGGAGCACTAATCACATGTTTTTGAGACTGCCAGAGTCAAACATTCCCAGAATCCAGGAGCTCCCCATTCCAGAGCCAGCTTTCTTGTACCAAGTCCAGTGAGTTTGTTTTTACAAAATGTCACGATGTAACATCAGAGACTGGCAGAGTACTTTAGAGAGAAGCAAGAGTGATGATGTTTCACACAGCATTCTTTCCATTGTTTTCTGGATACCCAAATGTATCATAATTAGTACCTGAAGTTCAAATAAGTTAGTAAAATGAGGTATTAAGAATATTCATTACCATTCATAATAACAAAAAATATTAAATAAATTTTAAAAAAAAAAAGTATTTTAAGATCTGGGACCCAACACTTGCAGATATGTGTGCAATCTTACTGTATTTTATGTTTGGTAGTTACAATGGTACTTGAGATACTCCAGAGTAGAAACAGCGTAAACATACAGCTGGTATTCAGATCTAATCTTTTTTTAATGTGCCAGTATATTGTGAAGCAGCACATTTTCCAAATTCTGTTTATATCTCAATATCATCTTCTTTTACCTGACCATTAGGAAATATTTGAACACATTCTTTATTCTTTGAGAGCTGATTAATGGTCCTTATTAGGAATTACCCATGTAGTTCATTACAACAATCACAAAAAAAAAAACCCAACTTTTTCATTTTAAAAACTGACATCAGGAGTAAGTTTTAAGCTTTAGCTCAAGTGACCTTATCTTTCGTTGTTGCATGATACTAAAATGGACCCAATTCTCTCCATCTGCACATTTTCCCTTCTGCACTATCTATTAAAGCAAAGCTGCTGGGTCAGCCAGCTGCAGACTCCTCTGACTTAGAGACATAGCAAAAACTCACTTCCTTTTGGAACAAGTCCCTCTTGCCTTTCTCATTTTACCAGTCCCAATGTAACCACAAGGTTATTCTCCACTCTCAAATTAAGATATGGCCCTTTGACATTTTAAGTCATGCTAAGTAGTTCGTTTGTCTTTAACAAGATTACTCCTTGATTATCTCTTTGGAAGGCAACTGATCAATCAATACTAATGAATTCATTTAGACAAAGGATCTAGTATCCAAATGTATGTATTCAGAATTGAATTTCACATTTACCTTCAAGTTCTTAAATATTTTTAGTAAGAAGTCTACAGAAGTAAATTGCTTTTGGGTGCCAATAGCTTCATTACCGAATATTAATCACCTTTATGGTTCCTTCATATCAGTGCCTCGAGTAAAATTGCTTTGAAACATAGACAGCAAAAGCAGAAGACTGATTTCCTATAGCTTTAGCACTCACAACCGCGTTTTCCCATGTCTACAGAAGCACTAATCTGACAGAATTAATCAGGGCATTCATATAACTGCTGCCACCTACAGATCATCTGATAACTGAGAGTTGAACTGACTACCACATTTTCCTAACGACAGTACCGATAGATAGGTGGGTAGGAGACAGGGGCTGTATTTTCATGAAGCTCACAGAAACTGAGTACTTAAAGATTAATCTCCATTGTGACCTTTGGTTGAAATTAATCAATGGTTTCAAAAGTTGTTAGGAGAGATGCAAACACCAAGAGATTAGTTTCTTTTCCTAAAGAAACAAGGCTTGCAATTTTTAGTTTATTATTACATGCACACCTTTCAAACAGGGTAGATTATTATATTGTCATACTGCAACATTTTTCAAATTGTACTTACTTTAGAAGAAAATTGTCAAATGAATCCGACCTAGTAACTAAGGAAATCTTACTTAGCCCTATTCAGCAAAACCAGCCAACTGTTGAATTCCTTAGTCCAAGAGATTGACTTCCCCTCAATAAAATCAGTCAAGACACTGCAGACTGACTATCCTGCGTTTACTTGCAGTTTCCCCCTCAGGTGACTGAAACCTCATAGATTACCACTGGGTTGTTATCCTAGAGCATATCGTATTCCAGGCAGGCAAACTGGCTTTTTCAGATGTCTCAACTGCAAGCACCATTTAAAAAACCCAACAAACAAACAAAAAAGCTCCAAACCATTAAACAATAAAGCAAGCCACAAGTTGTGTGGAAGTGGAAGCAGCATATACCTAATTATCTGACGTAAAATGAACCAGACTCTCACTATAGCTGGGTGCTCCTGTAGAAAGAATGGTGGAAGGCCAACAGTCGTGATACACAACTGAACAGAACTTTCTCAGGTGTTGAATGTAGTTCTTCTCAAAGAGAGTAAAATATCTCTTTTTCTGAAGTTTCTGGTCTTAAACTCCTCTGTTTATAATTTGAACACATCAGTAAGCGTTTCCTTCTATCCTAAGCCCAGATTCCTCCGGCACGTTGTACTCGGAACCATTCCATTCCTGTATTGGTAGTGTTATCCCATTTCTGAAGAGTATCCACCTCCATTTAGTGCAGTTTTAAATTAAGAAACACAAGGATCAAGTACTAAGTCTGAAAAACATCCTTTTTCATTTCCTTTAGGACTCTTAATTTTACTGGTTCCTTACACTTTTCTTCTTGTTTTCCTTCTTTTAACCACATTAAGACAGGTTGACATAGTGCTTAGTGACATGGTTTTGTGATGAGTTGTTGATTTTTACCGGAGTTAGGTTGATGGCTGGACCAGATGATCTTAAAGGTCCCTTCCAACCTAGATAATTCTATGATTCATGGTATTTCTCTGAGCCATAGATGGCTGCTTTCTCTGCAAGCCTCAAGGCAGCCTTCAGTTCTGCGGAAAGCTGTAAAGCTTGCTGGCAGCAGTGTCCAGTGTCCCCAGGCATCACCAGGAGCCTGTCCCATATCCTGAAGTATGAGGCAGATGAGTCTCAGAGAGCCTTTTCATGGAGTTTCACCTCCACTGTTTTGCATTGTGTGACCGGACCCATTTCTGAGGGCTGCTTGGGAAGTCTGACATTCACTAAGCTCCTGGGTGCAATGAGATTTCAATTAGTTTATTTCTGTTTCTTCTCCTGACAGCAGCCAATATTCTGGCTGACCAGCATCAGAATCTCAGGGAAACTTCACCCAGCCCTGTGCTGAAGAAGCCACTTCATGTCTCTGACATGAAAAGCAGACTAGGATTCCAATGTTGTTCCACTACTGATTGTATTGTAGCCATTTGTTAGTGATATATTTAATGAGGTCAGCATAATTCAGTGTAATGTACTCCTAAATATATTTAATATTGATTTCCTTCACTTCACTAGCAAAGTAATGTGGAACAGACTGCCAAAATATTCATTTGATTTCCAGGCATTTTTTCTCTTCCTAAGGTTGACTCTAACAGAAAGATTAAGAAAGTTTAATCTATTGTCTCTAAAAATGTATTCTACATCCAGGTGTTCTACTGTTTCTGCCTCCTGGTATCCTCTGTCACTTTCTTCGCACTATAAAACCAGGCCCTGGGCTCCTTACAGCAATTTCCTTCCTCATTAAACTCTCTATTCACCGTTTGCCTTTTCTTTCAGGTGTTGCCAGTGAAGAATCTACTTCTCCTTGGTAGCAGGCCAAATCAGTCCTCATCCAATTGACTGTGAGGACATTTTAAGCTCAGAACTGCTTTTCTCAAATACTTACAGAAGCGTTTTTCCCAGGAAACCTTATCATTAATTTCATAGTTTCTGGCTAAAACATGTCAGCTAGCATCTGTTCACAAGCCTGCAAAAACACACTCCCTATTTTATACAGATGGTATTATATTCTTTTTATCAGCCTTTGTATAAGATTGCACATTTTCATCAAGTTTCAACAAAATGTTGAAGTAGGTAAACTGACCAACGTATTTCAGCATCTACCAGACAAAACAGAAGCTTGCTGGCAAGTACCTTACCTTCCCTACAAAACATCCTGTTCTGCATGTGCCCCTTCCAAGCCAGCTTAAGGTTTGTTAAGTTTTCCTTAAGGCTATATTAAACAGTACCAAAAAATACCCCCCCACCCCAAACAGCCCCACAAGCACCTCTTATTTCTTTCATCCCACCGGAGAACTCCAAAATGGAAAGGAATCATTTTGGAAACATTAATACTATCATGCAGAGTTTTCGTTAGATATGATCACATACATTACTTAGAGTGAGTTCCTCAGAGGGAAGTCTGCTGCCTTCCTGGAGCCCAGGTGAAGGACGTCACCAGGGAACTTCCTGGTCTAGTACAGTCCTNTGAAGATAACATTCCAAGAATTCGGGAAAGCCAGATGATACCAAACCAACAGTAATTTAAATTTTGATGCTCCTCATGCGTGTAATGTTTTTTGTACCATTTGATGCCTTAACATAAAACATAAATTAGAAATACACAGTCAGTGCAACCAAATCAGCTTTCTGAAAAATTCTCTTTTACTTTCTCAAGTATACATCACTAAGTATATGTTACATTATGTATTTTTAACATAAACTAGTTTTCTCTCTTTGTGTACCCATTCCAGTTTAATTAGTCACATTGACAGAGGTTTGCCTGCACAAGATCTATTCTTAATGAGGAAGTAATAAGCTTCCAAAGCTCTGTAATAAATTGTTCTGAAAGCACACTCTGCTTTTCCCCAAATGTCTATCATTTGCCTCTTCCCAGCCTCCTTCAACTACCCTCTCCCTTCCATCTTGTAGCTTACTCTTAAATATTTCTAAAACGATCTCCTAGTAAAAAAGCACAGTCTAATATTTCACAGGTGCACTCGTGCTCTCTAGGGTAAATGTATCACCCTGTCATCACCATGGTCAACACATTCCTCACAATCACATTATCAGCTGCTTGTGTTGTTTCTGTCCGTACGGGGTGGTTGGGAATGCACAGAACTGCCATGTGAAAGATTTCCAGGTGCAAGGTTATAGCTTTGCATCTGTTTTTCTTCTCATGAGAGGGTTTTTTTTTTCCTCCAATCTTTATAGGATTTCCATGTGCTCTTATTATATTATCACTAGCATACGAAATATACCCAACCTGTTAATAGCTGAGTAAATACTACGCAGAGTAAAAGCAACACTGGATTAAAGGTGATTTACCAGGGTTTCATCAATATAAACACTATAAATAAATTAGTCAAGTCCTATCATACACTGTGATTATGCTATCCTGCATTCTCAGCTATCCTTCACCCTCTTTACTTTCAGTTACTTATTTCCAAAAGCCTCCTTTTACCGAAAACCTGAGAGCTATCTTTCTCACAGAACATCAGTGTAAAAGGCAATCATCACTTAGACAACTCTATATGTGAATTGCCAAGTAATTTCTAACAACACTGCCAATTCTAAGTTTTAGGTTTTTAAAAAGAATGCTTATCCCTCCAGAACTTTAGTGGCAGTTGGGTCCACATCTGGACTTTGCTCCTTGATACAAGATGGGAAACAAAAGATCTGTTCATTGCGGAACTTTAAAGAAGGCGCATCTGCATTCAAGTGTGCATTGCCTCACAAATGTCAGACTTAAAATCAAATCTGGAAAACTGGAAGCACACTAATGTGCTCATGGAAGACATGACCTTGCAAGTAGTGATTCTTATTTTCCATAGCTACATACCTGGGTACATTAGGGTTTTTGCTTTGTCTACCAAACTGATAAGGATTTTCACATCATGAATTTTTCTGATCATATATGAACTGTACCATCTCAGGAGACACCATGCCTTGGCATGTTCCCTGGAAGTTACGGAGAGTTCGAACCATCCCAAAGCACACTACCTTCCCCACTACAGATTAATAATATTCTGGATTACAGCTGACTAAGGGAGAATGACACTGCAAGTACAGATGCAATCCTAGGTTAAATCTGTTTATACAAGAGGGGCAGTCGTCACAGAAGGTTAAGACTGAAATCTTGAAGTTTTTAGAAGATGAAAAACTGGTTCTAAATTAACAACAATACATCTTTTCATTTTGAACCCTCTGCATTTCACTTCTTGAAGTGAAAGGGATTTTTGTTCCATCTGAACCTGCTTTTAAAGAGTTCCTTCCCATCAATTTAATTCGCACGTCAACAGCACTAACTGCAGGTTTCCATGACTAAATAGATAAAAGTAAATTTCATGACAAATTATTAAGGTTTGTCACTGACCTTTTTATAGAACATCACAGCCTGTCCCTTTGCTTGTCCTGCCTACAACAATGTTTAATGACATTCCCTTCACTCTTCACCACGTGAGGTAGGTGAGTATAGTGCATTGGCCTTCTTAAACATCTCCAAGTACTTTCATTTTGCAGAATTCATTCACATACTGAAGTGGAAAGGTAAAGATTCTGAAGTTATCTCATAAGCAGACCAGAATTTCTACTGCATATCAGAAAAATGATCAAATTCTTTTGCAAAGTCAGTGCATACATTAAACTCTCTCTGGTTATTATAGTAGACGTGCTTCAGATTTATTTGTAGGTAACAACCCTTGTATCTCCTGTCACTCAGCTAAACAGCACACACATTTTTAGTAGCTGTTATGTTACAAAACAAGACTTAATTAGAATTAGATCATGCCAAAATCGGAATCCAGAAGATTTGCACTCTGGCAGATTGCATACAATGCTCTTGTTACAGCTAACATACAAGCCAAGTTGCAATGAATACATTCCTATGAAATGTTTTGAAATTCTATAACAGTAACGCTGATTTGGATTTCAGACCCTGCTAGTGCTCCCTGACAAATAGCTTGCTGTTATAATATCAATTGTGTTGCTTTTACATTAGAGTATGTAGTCATATTTTCACTACACTTTAGAGGAAAACTTGTAGGAAACCACAGTCACAGAAGAGGAACAGAAGAGATATGCCCACAGAGGCCTATTTTCTCCCAGGGCTGATACAGCTTGATCAATACTTAATATCACTGAAGGAGATATTTTTATTTATGAAAAATGGTAGGATAAAATAGCCAGCAAACCTCAAAAGGTATTTAAATGCAACTATTAAAGTATTATACTGAGGGACAAAATTCTTAAAAGAAATACTCTTAATAATAAATTTTACTAATTTAGTTGAAAATTTTAAAAACTGTAAAGTAAAAGTACTGTAAACTTAGGAAGAATAAGTTCTATATATAGGAAGAATCATTTCTATGTATACGAAGAATATTATGACAAAGTGGCAGAACACTTACATGCAGAATTGAAATTAACTTCAACAAGGGACTTTTGAATAGTTTTCCAAAGTGCACATAAATAATATTAAAAATCCACTTTCTATCTTCTACGGATAGAAGTCATTAGAGAACAATATATTGCAATATAGTTATAAACTAAATCTCTTAGAGAATCATTTTGTTCATTACGTTTCACCCTCAGAGTAACAATGCTGAGATCTAACAACCAGAAGCACAGTAACAACTAGGTGATACTAGTTTAGTTCTCCTTTTCAAAGAGTTTTGCAAGTCAATCATGTAACACGTTGCTTTCTTACCAAGAACAGTTTTACTTTCACACACAAAATAATCTCCTACCTTCTGAAGAAAAAGATTAGACCTCATATTGCACTGTTTATATCAAACCAACCTACACTGATTTTTAAGTTGGTCAGGGGAGTCTTGTTTCTGTAATCCACCCTTTAGAGAGCCCACTGAGTAGATAAGAGATTCTGAAAAGGCAACCAAAATACAAGCCTATTCTCTAGAAAACATTACACAAAGCCAAGGAACACACTCACCATGTAGAAAGGGAAGAAAAGCTAGCCAAAAGACCTCTGAAGCCAGCCAGTAACACAAGGATGCAACAGCAGCTGGGCTATCAGGATTTAGAACTTTCTCACCTGTATTGAGCTGCAAGCACTCTCTGAAAAGGACTGTAAGTTTAGGAAAAAGTTGAGGATAGATTACAAGGAGCTTCTAGATAACATATCATGAAATAAGGTTGTTATGTTTGGCTGAGAGCAGGTTGTGGTTTGGTGAACAGGCTCCTTGTATTAATTAGATTAGAAGAGGACCAGTTCTCTGAAGTATGAAATAGGGCCTCAGCAGGCAACTACTGCCCCTGACCGAAGGTTTAAGCTGGGTTATGAGCTTGCTCTAGGAGTGTAAGCTTGCAGGACCCTGCACTTTGTGGGCCCAAAGGTTAGTGGGAGCTCTGCTTGGTCACAGCAAAGGACATGGTAAGGAATATTTCGAAGTGAGATATGCTGGTATGCTGTCACTTTACAGGATCTGAAGATTCATGTGCTAGATTTAGAAGTGATGAGTAGAAAGATGTTTCTGCTGGGGAGCAGTACGTGCCTGTGGTAGGCTGGAGAGACTATTCTGGAGGTAAAGGACTGGGTGATGGTAGAAATGTTTCATGAGGCAAAACAAAACATCCATTGTAAGCTGTGTTTCACTCCTCATGGGGAGCATGGTTTGGAGGTACTCAAGCTCTTTCTGAGTCGAAATAAGGGGTTTGGGGACACAACTGGATGCTGTGCTTCTGTACCTGTACTTGCACGGAAAATTGGTAGTATTCTGGATGATTTGTAACCGTGTACATATAGCCTCTGGTCACAGTGAAGTTGAATACCTTCTACTGTATGGGGAAGCATGTTCCTGAATTAGATACTTCAAGTTAGTTGCTGAACACACCCTGTTTTTCTCTGCTCCGGCTATTGTTTAGCACCATATGGTATAGCTATGATATAGCACCATATGGTATAGCTATGGTATAGCACCATAAAACTGCCCACCATTAAGTAAGGAGTTTTCAACCACCACAAGGGTACCTGAATGTCTGCTTCAGTAAAAAACTATAAAAATCTCTATGGCTGTAATATTGTCTTTGCCAGCATATCAGAAGCTGTCTGTAGTTTAGCTTATGAAAAAAAAAAGGTTGTTTTGTAAATTATTGCTACAAAATCATCTCAAGGTAGCACTGCTATTGCTTTCATTTGGGAGAATTATTCTGCAGTGCAGATGAACCAGCAATAGAAACGAAACCTAGTAAGTTCACCATGAAGTTGAAAGAGGAAAAGATGAGTTTACTAATACACCTAGTGAATTCTGTGAGGGCTTGTAGCTCCTTTCTGATCTTAATAAAACTTGTCAAATAAACTATATAGAAAAGGTGGTTGAGAAAAAATAATATTTAAATTTATTTCATTCCAGTTTGACCATAACTTTTAAAGGTTAATTATTATAAAGTTTACTTGTTACGGATGAAGTTAACTATTTGCTTAGTTATATGCTTTGCAGCAGATATCACTACAGCTGTTCGCTAGCACAAACCATATACATCAGAAGTGGTTTAGAGACTGGAACATATATCAACACATCTCAAACAACTAAGAATGGTCATTCCAGCTCCTTAGCGAGGTACTTTGGTAGACAACGGTAAAACTCCTGTTGCTGCTGATAATGAAGTAATTACACTGTGACTAACAAAAAGAAATTATCCGCAGGATTGTTGGTTTGTCATCTCTAAGCATTTTTTTCATGGAAATTCTTATACTCTTGGAAGAACTAAAACCAAGGTATCATTTCTATGGATCAGGTCTTAGACAGCCATTGATAAGGTCCTTGCCCTGTCAAGTGAAAATTGGAGTTTGCAACTCTGCAAGCATCAGTTGATGTTAGCAGAATTATTTTATATCATGCTTGTCAATGTCAGTAAATAGCATTTCTATCAATAATTTAAATTAATCATAAATTGGCATAAATTCATAATCTCATGGGTATGTAGCCCATTATGGTTCTGTAGATAATACATAATTTACACATGCTTCTAAATCTACTTTCTCTTAGTCTAAGTAGGAAAGCTGTACACATCATACCAGAATTCCTATGACAATGAAAAAAGTAAAACCAAAGCTCCTTTGTGTGTCACTGAAAAGAAATAACTGAAGAGTTTGTGGGGTAATAACTACAACAGAGAAAAAAAAAAAAACACAGTAATTCTTCAGAGCTCTGAATATACGATACACCTTATGTGGCACGCAATAGCAACAACCAATCTCTGATGCTATGGCCCAGTAGTTAAAGCTAAGACCTTGAAAAAATCACAAGGCTTCTTCATCCATGAAGCACATAACAGTACATTTTCTGGCCATTTTTTTTTTTCAGCATAGAGGAAAATTGATGTTTCAAGGAAAAATAAAAGTCAAAATATTTCCTGGGGAAATAAGCATTCTCCTTTTGATTAAATTTTATAGTTGTAAGAAAATAAAATCTTACTCCTGTAAGAGTTTATCTGATTTTGGTACCTGCTAAATATTTGAATTATAATGATCTATTTGTGATTTTAAACTCACTTCCATTATGTGAGAAATTAAGAAATAAAATTTCTCATGGCTTTAAGTTGGAATTTCATATACTTATATGGAGCACCTAATATTCTGTGTTACATCGAGTACTGCCGAGGAGATCAGCTGCAGTGGAGGTAAGTGGCAATGAGGAAGGGGATCGCGGCAAAACAAAACCTTAAAAGGAATGGCCAGGTGCTCTTTTTGAGGGCTTTTGAAGCCAGTAAAAGTGACTGGTCTGTGCTGGACTCAGGCAGCTTGTGGGAAGAACCACTCCCCCCCTGGGAAAAGAGGTCTCTCAGGAGCACAGCAGCCACCGC